>JAWWEO010019338.1:0-15128 GCA_035582975.1 Ormyrus labotus | reverse complement strand
TATATATATATAACAATATATATAGCTTAGAATTGACTACATTTATTTGAAAAAATAAAACCTGCAAAAAGAGAAAACGGAAACCTAAAAGTACAGAAATTTGTAATGTTAATCCTTAGGGTGCTGGCTGTCTAAGTGTAATTTATTCATTTTTAGTACACATATTGGTTTTGACAGTCTGTGGTAGCTCTACTAGACAGTATGATAATATTTACAAGATTGTAATTTTTACTATATTTCTTCTCTCAGTGTACACAAAATAAAAATTGAGATTATTTATTAATATTAATTTACCATCAATATTTAAATAAATCTGGCTTCACGTATTACCGTGATTACGCTTATTCTTTAACCAGATTGGAAGCAATTATGGTACAATTATAGTTGGAAAGTTTGTTTGCAATTTCAACCGAAGCACTTATGCACTTTCCGTGAGCAGCTGCAAACGACGAGTTACAATTCGAGATAGAATAGGAGTAGAGGAGAGGAAATAAAGAAAAAATATTAAAGATGGCACAGGTGGCAACAATGCTTCCTCTGAAAACCATTGTATTCTTAATATTGCTTGTCATTGGATTTTCGCAATTAGATGCTTAAACTCCCTTTGATTTATCAGAACTTAATTATTTTATTACGTACTCCATAATGACAAGTCCTTCAGGTATAATTTTTTCCTTTTCATCAGTTAGTTAAATCTGTTTATTGTTGTCATGTTAAAAATGTTAAGGATTAAAATATATGGCTAATGTATAAAATCTAAATAAAATCTATCAATGAATTTCTGCTACTCGTTAGTAAATATACGCGGTTTTAAATTTTTGAATTGAAAAAGTTTTTAAATAACTGAAAAGAAAACTTTTTAATAAAGCGAATCCGAATAAAATTAAGATCTTAAGATTGTATTAAGTGCGCTTCATCGTTTCTTGAGCGCAGATCGTTGAGTGCTATAAATTGCCATTGCAGGATAGTAATAAATTTGGGATATCACCCATTCACAGAGTGTCGCCCGTAAGCCAGCTTTGGGTTTCGACTTAGACCTTAGGGAAATCCACGGGATTTTAAGCCAGTCCGAGAGATCCACCCGCGTTAAAGTGTAAGCATTCAGCTCTTTTGGATATTAACGTGACTTGGGCAAGCGTTTTCAACTCCTTCAAATAACTTTTCAAGCTGTCCTTCTCCTTGGAATGAAAACTGTAGAGAGGTAATAAGCACTTCATGAAAATTTCAACTTGGAAAATTCAAGTGAAGATTTTGAATGACCTAAAGCGTTGTAACCATTGCTATAAAATGTAGTTGGTACTTCGAATAATAATTTAAACTTCGAAAAAAATAACTTCACTTCTAAATTACCTAATGGAATTATTTATAGTAATTCGGTATTACATTTTTTTCTTACACGTGAAATTGTTTACTAAATATTTTTTTCAGTGAGCTTATATCACTGTTTAGTCGTTATCAGAGTTTAACACACAAAACCAAGTTAATCAATCATCAATTGAGGTGATAAAACATTGATAAAACAGTGCCAATTATGATAATACAAAGTTTAATTGTCACACAATATTAACAGAAAAATGAAGGCTGCTTTCAAAACGTAATCGCTCAAAATTCAATTTCTAAACTTTGAATCTTTACGTAAATTCATATTTATCGTGCTTATCACTTCTTATCTCCTCATTATGCTAAATGCAGCAATTGCAAAGCAAAGTACTATTGTTTTTCCCTTAGCGGGACTAATAACCGTTAAGAAAAGCCATTTACTCTGGTATACGGAACAGACGCGAAGTCCTATTACTGCGCAAGATTAAAATTTGAATTGTTGTAGATGGGAGAGGGGCTAGATATGACATTACACCTTGAGATACGTTCAGCGTATTATTCACTTGAAACTACCTCCGAGATACTATGCGCCTTAATATTTTGAAAACTTTTAATATGTAAAGTACTGTTTAAATACATATCTTTTACGTTACAAAAAATGTATATTTTTGAATGAATTAATTTTAATAAATTATTGAAATAGTAGCGCCATACAGTTGCAACTATATTTTTTTTTTTCTGGTGGTTGTATAGAAAATGTTAATGTGCGACTAGTAAAAAATCTATTTTAATCAATGGTTTTGCAATTTTTAGATTGTATTTTTTAAGTCAGATATTGCATTATGTATGTTTCTTTACTTCTGCGTAAAAAGGTGTTACACTATCGATTCAGTTTAAAAGATTGACTGCGCAACTAAATTTTTAACATGTTTTGTCCAAACTTTACGCACGTAGTTGAGTCTTGTACACTGAGACATTTCCTTTCTATATTTTACTAGACTTGTCAATCATATTGCGTAACCTCCTTCCAAACATTTAAGTGGTAAAACAGAACAGAATTAGAGTTTATCTTACAAAATAAGTAAGTTTGAACTTATTTTTTATAAATAATTTTTACTTTCAGCTGATGTTTTGCTCCTCAATAAAGGAAACTTCGAATATTACATTTTGCTTATTTCTAAAGGAAGCTTTGTGATATTAATTTTTGGAGTTGTCCGAAAAACCTGTTATAATTGTATTTTAAGGTGTTAGTAACAGGAATAATTGATTTTTGGAAAATGTCTGTATGGATGTATGTGTGTGTGTGTATGTATACGTCTGGATCTCAGCTTCTAATACTGAACGAATTTGCTTCTTTCACGGCTCATTTTTCTAGTTTTTTTTTCTTTTTGTGACGATGGCAAAAGAAATCTTTTTTTGATTAGCTTATTTGTTTTTGTTTTATAACAAATATTTAATTTTAATTTCTTTTAATGATAGGATCGAGATATTTGAATCGAACAAAGGCCAATTTAAACAGCATAAAAATACCTATAATTTCAGAGGAAAAAAGTTACCCCAGCTCTTATGGTTCTTTTGTTTTTAATGAAAACATGTTTTTTTTTTTAAAAAAGCTTATAATTCTTAATTTAAATTATCAACTGCTCTGAAGAACTTTTTTGGTAATTAAGAATATATAGAGCTATAATCTGTAAAATTTTCAAGCCATTTTGTCAATTAGTATTATTTTTAATAAAAAGCTGAAAACTGGAAAAAATGAGTTTTCTATGTCGAATGATTACGGGAGTAAAAAAGCTTTAAATTACTTGAAATTTTAAGAAAAGATAGATCTTTTATATATTCAGAGCTGTATAGTTTTTTTGCTTATGAAACTTATTGGTTCAAAAGATATTAAGGTTTTATTTATTTTTTTTTTTATTTTTTTATCACTTATTTTTTTTGTCTTTAACTAAACGTTCAAAATTAAAAAGAATTTTTGAAATTCATCTACTAGTTTTTGCTTTATAACGATTTTAAATTATATATGGTATCGAGACTATATATATATATATATATATATATATATAATATAGTACAGTCATATTTGTATTATTATTATTTATTTTATTCTGATTATTTACATTAGTTTCAGCAATATAGTTCAAATAAAATATAAAAAATTACTTTTCTTTGATTTATAATTACTACAGAAAATTCAATTTACTTGGAATTTGTATTTAATGTTCTTCTAAAGGAATATAGTGTGAAAAGGTAACACCAGGTTAAAATGACCTTGTATTGTACATTATTTTATTATACGACTTGCACAAAGTTTGATTTACCCCATGCAT
This sequence comes from Ormyrus labotus, assembly GCA_035582975.1. Taxonomy (NCBI): domain Eukaryota; kingdom Metazoa; phylum Arthropoda; class Insecta; order Hymenoptera; family Ormyridae; genus Ormyrus; species Ormyrus labotus. The sequence continues at coordinate 11,478 of JAWWEO010019338.1, read as the reverse complement.
TTTTAAACAAGCTTGCTCTAAATCGAGTTTTACGCATATAGTTCTAAAAATTTTGTTTTTTAGGACTATAAATATTCCCATAATAAAATTTTTATTTAAATTTTGTTTATTTTTCATTAAATTCTAAAATAGACGTATAAAAATAAATAATTTAGTTGTTAAAATCGATTGTTTTTAAGGAATCTCGAAGATAATATTGGAATGATAAATTATTTAGAAGGAAGCTAAGTTTCAATGAATTGGCAGTTTTTTTTAATAAATAGAAAAAACTTCGTTACTGATAAATAAATTATTTATAAATTTAATAATTTAAAAAATATAAATTACTAATTAAAAAAATATGTTATGAAACTTTATAAATACTTTTTTGTTATTTTCGTTGCACCACCAGGAAATCCTTTGATTACTGTGCTTGGAAATTTTTTAGGTAGTAAACAAGCCAAATAATTCTTTCTCCAGATAAAAATTTGCATGGTGATGAGATGATAATTAGTACCATCATTGCTTATTTCCATAGGGATGCAAGAACAACTTGATCCGAAAAAGGTTCCCACAAAATTTTTCCAGATTTAAAAACAATAAATCTCCATCACTGTCAAGTTATTCATAGGATCTCGGAACACTATTAACTAAATCAGCAAGTCTAAGAAGGAAAAAGTGTCAGTGAGAATTAAGAAGAATTAAAGCAGAGCCGAAAGAGACGGGCAAATCAAGAGTGAAAGAGAACGAGAGAAAGAGCCGCTCGAAAAACACAAACCGCGATGCAGAATCGGCTTCGTTCTCCTTGACTTTCATGGACGCGGGCCGAACTGACCCACATCACGCTTCCCGCCTCGGCAGATTCATATTTCCTCATATTCTCTCGCGACGTTCAATCTTGTAAGCGGCTGCCGAATCGCTGCAAACGTGGAACGCATCTAACGATAGCTCATGCAAATCGACAACTGCTCCTCCCGGCGAGCGAGAAACACAAACACGGCGAGGCGAAAGGTTGGACCTCGTTTACATGCAAATGCTTGGATAACCTTAAGACTTATCGCGAGACCTTTATCTTCGCCGGTGAATTGGGCATTGGGTATTATTCCGTCGATAATAAATGAAGTGCCCGTATACGTGTACTTGGAAAGTTACAGTGAGAGGGCAAAAAAAAATCGCGGCGAAGTGTTTTACTGCCGCAGTATACTCGTTTCCGTCTGCGATCGAAGTGCAATGGGAATGTAATCTTCTGTTAAATTATAGATAGTTTTAGTCGTGATTAAAGTTGATGAAGAGGTAAATTTACTGAGTTTGTTAATGAAAGTGCTGACATTGCTACTGCTGTGAAATTGTAGAGGTTGCGCGCCGATGAGCAAGTGTAGCATGCAATTGCATTCTATTTTCGCAACAAACTTACTAATCTAAGTCAGGAAATCAATGAACAATTTTATTAATATAATTATAAGCGAGGAATTAATTTCGATATGGGTGATTTAATTTAATTGAAATAAGAATATAACTAATAATAATAATGGTAATACGGTAGTAATAAAAGACTTTTTTTAATAATTAAGATAGAATTATAAAAGTACTGACCTTTTATTTTTTAATTAAATGCAATTAAGCAAGACAGTAGACTTTTAAGACTTATGTTGAAGCAATGGTTTTACCCCATACAGTTTCAATATAATTTCAACAAACTGTTGGCAACAAATATTGAGTTAGTATTTAATAAAAAATTATGTTATCGAATTAAGTTATTCATTAATTTGGTTTACGCGTTAAAATTTTCGCGCTGTATACTATTTAAAAATTATTGTACGTAAACATAACAATAACAATTTTAACATTTTAAGTAAAAAACAAAATTAAGATTATTTTTATACATTTTTATTACTAAAACATTTTAATCCTTTATAATTAGAACCAATTGAAAATTGTGCTTAAGTTAATAATTTACGTAAAGAATTATTAAAGAAGTTTTTAATGTCTTCTATTTCAATTTCTAACTGACTTCAAACCTGTTCAAATTTCGATAGTTGCTAGCAGCTACCGAAAATATCACTTGTCCACTCATTGCAAATTGAAAATTAATAATTATGCAAAGTACGATGATGTTGCAAGAAACCAATTTTTGTTACAAAACTATGCGAAACCAATTTTTTTTTTTTTTTTTAGAAAGGAACGATCAATTTTTGACGCAACCTTTGGCATCGATCAATATATCCTTTCTATTCTTAAAATTTTCCTTTTCCACATAACACCTGCAGCAACCGCGGTTACGTGCAAAAAGATTGCCAAAACCCACTTAAAAAACCAGCGAATATAACTTTTGTAACCGTTCAGTAACAATAAAAAAAAAAAAAAATTCCGCGCGCCCAATCATCGTAAGAAGTTCTCTCGTACGATATACGTTCGCCTCCTAGGTACAGGCAAGCCAGCGACACGGCATTCATAAATTTTCCGTTACCTCTCTCAAAACCGGCAACGCGTTGCGTAACCGCCGCCGCCGCCGCTTGTACAAGCTGGCCGGCGAACGAGTGCACGTATAGAGCAGGCAACGCGCGCGCGAGCACCGCAAAAAAGGCATGCGCCTGGCAGGAGAGCGCGAAGAAATTGCAGCAAATGAAAGTATAAGCTGCCTACGTAGATGCCGGGGCCCCGCGCACTATCGTCTAGCCTTGATTGGGGCCCCACTACGACGCAGTCGATACTGGACACCAGTCCGGCCCGCTTCTCGCCGAGCTGAAAACGCCGCGGACGGATATTGGCTCCGTCTGAGCCACTCGGTCTTTATTTACTATTTATGTTTGGAAAGTTTTACAGCAATGTTCGTAATAAAGCTGATAAACATAAATATATAATTGAAAGTCCGTTTGGCAGTTTCATTTCGTTGATGTCGATGTTTAGGAGGCTGTAATATTGCAATTCTAAAGATTCGTTAATTTTCTCTTAATCGAAGTGTATAATATACTCGCAATACACTTTTGTGAATGCATGACTTATTACAATCTAAAAATTTGTTTTAATGATAAGTTCGTACATTTTTTTGCTAATAAGTATTTTGTAATAAATTTTTATACCTATTTTAAGGGGCTTTATTTTTATTTCTACGGATTACATAATTGCATCCTGCCGAAAATTTAAAAAAGGAAATAAGAATCAATCCTTTAAAAATCAACCTTGACATTTATTTATAGTTCTTGCGCAAGAAGGCTAAAATATGAATAAAATAAAATACTTCCTTCGAAATTAATAGGAGTTTTTTGTGCGACCTTTCGCCTCTGCTTTCTATACGCATAAAAGAGAGCTGAATTTCATTAACGAATATAAATAATAGTTCGAATTTATCGAAACAATTTGTATAACATTCGCATCAATATTAAAATAAAGCTTTAAAAACGAAATGCCGAAGGTTGCACCAAGGATCACTGATGTCAGTGACCGAATTCATTCCGTACACAGAGAAAGAACTTCGCTCAATGCAAACGACTTTTTTAAAATTCTACCTTTACATTAAACTGCAGCGCCATTCTCCTCTCTCTAAAAATGCTCATATAACTTTTCAAGCCTAAATAAGCGGCTAATGAAGCGCGCATCGACACTACATTAATCCTCTTACTTTTATAGCCGCTCGTAATCACCTTTGGCAGCACAATAAAATCGCCCAAAAAAAAATAGAAGAAAAAAACAGGAATCCTTAGGCGGCTGCAAAAGAGTGCAAAGAAATTGCTACTAAAGTCCCCACCCGGGCCTCGAAACCCACTTCTCCGGACAGTAGCCGGGAACTGCTCTCCACTCCGTTCGGCGCTGAACGAGAAGCCGCGGGGCCGCCAGAGTCGCACATTCGTTTTCGCACGACGAGCGGGCCTATCTCGTTTTCAGTCACGTCGTTATGTCTCTGCGCGAATGGTTCGACGGACGCGAGGTCCTCATCACCGGGGTGACCAGCGAGCTCGGGCGCAATTTGCTGGAGAAGCTGCTGAGATCCTTCCCGAACATTAAGGTCCACGCAGTGCTGAGGACGAGGGACGGAGCGACACACGCCGATCGGGTTAAAAAGAGGATTTTCAACTCGCCTGGGTACGATTTTTGATACTGTTGCTTCCCGGTGCGCGGCGAGTCGATTTGGCGCGGAGTGTTTGTAGAAAAAAAGTGCTGTTTTCGTTGGGAAACTTTTTTGCTTTTGTTAGTGATCTGTTCGTGTAGGAGTTTGTTAGTGTTATCCTTCTTCGGCCGCTTGTTTTGACGTTTGTTTTCAATTTTAATTTATTCGCCGGTTTATAAGTTTCTGTTTGAGTTCATTCATTCGCGATTGTAAAGTATTTTAATGTAATATGCAACTTTAATAAATCACTGCGATTGGCATTAAAATTCATTTTGAGAAATGTTGTTGTGAAACTTATGTAAATAATCTGTTTTAAACTAGTCAATAGTAAAAGTTTACATCTTCTTATAAATAACTTAGCAATTTAGTCATTTCGACGATGACCAATTGTTCTTTTTAACAAAAATGTTGAAAATTTTTAAAAATAAGAATAAGGCACCATTCTTTTCTATACGTAAACGTTAAGGATCTAGAAACAACGTTATTGGTGTACGTGAAAGTTTGCGAGGAAAGTGATTGCTTAAAAGTGGTTTTATTTTAAACCAGCGAGTAAAAATTTAACACTTTAATTTATTTTAAAAAATGTGTTATCTAAAAAAATACACTTTACGAAAAATGCATAAAATTTACTAAAGCTTCTTCTGTTTAATAATATTTACATTGTTTTGAAATTATGAGTATTTAACGTTAAGTATAGTTACTTAATTCAAACGTAATAAAACAGTGTTAAAAGACTTTCTATGAGAAATCATATTAAATATTACAAGTGTAATATTCATAAACTGACAATAATTATTACATAAATTAACTTTTAATAATGCTTTTTAATTAACCTTACGGAGTAGTTTCATTAAATAAGTACTCTTATCATTGCGTTTACGTAAGGATTTTTTTGTAAACGGAAAGTTGGCAAAAATTTGTGAAAGAATTCATGAAAAATTTGTATGCTTGAAACACACTGCCGCCACGCAAGAGTAAGTAATCAACAAAATCAAAGCAAGCGGAAGCAAGAGAAAAGAGTGCAGCCTTACATTACGAAACGCACTGCCGATTTTGCTCTTTCTCCCATAAGCTTTTTTGCTGCTGTAGTGTTTCACCGACTGTTTAGAACACTCAAAAATATTTACCCCGGTGTTTAATCCTTTTCGTCCCACGTGGACGTTTTATAATCAATCGGTTTTAAACGCAGAAAAGCGTAATAAATACTTAAGAGATCAACTCTTTTTACGTCGAAAATGACGTTGCCGAATTTTTTTACAGGTGTTTTACCACGTTTCTAGGCTTAGAATCGATCGATTATATATTAATTCTGCTTGAGTCGAAGAGGGTTGAATCAGATTTACTGCTAATTTAATTATTTTATTTGTAATAAATTAACGTTTCTAATATTTTTTCCTTCATCAATTTGCAGTTATGAAAGACTACGACAGGAGCAACCTAATACTGTTAATAATATCTTCACGTACGAAGGAAATCTGATATACACTGACTTAGGCACCATGGAATCGGCGAGACCAAAAATATCAAATGTCAGTGTGGTCTTCCATGCCGGAGGACCATATAATTGCCTATTAGAATATTGTAAGCAATTACCAAAGTTGGAAAGTGTTGTTGTTGCTACTGAACTCTTAAGGTTAATAAACAATTTTTATTTTATTTTTACGTTGGAAGTTAATTGATATTAATTTATATTAATTATTATAAACCTTATTCTTCAATTAAAAAAAATTAATATTTTAGTTTTTTAAAGGAATTTGATTAAAAATACATACGAGTAAATTATTAAAAAACATCTTTTTCTCCTAATCAACAAATAATATTACGAATATAAGAAATCAAAATTTTGAAATCAACCAATCTCTAATAAATACAACGACTAATCAGTATAAATGATACCTAACAGGATTAAAGATGGTCAAATAATCGAACTCCCGATGACGGCGGATGAAGACGCCCTACCCGAAAAACTACGACTGGGCATCGTAAGACACCCACCGATTGGACCGGCATATCGCGAACCAATGCCCGGCTACGTTGAGATCTTGAAGGCACCGACGGCAGCTTTGATAAGCGCAGGCTTTCTAAAAGGTCGACCCGATCAACCTGCTGAAATCATTCCCGTGGACATTGCTACGAATTCGCTTATAATCGGAGCTTGGGACGTTGGTCAAAGGTTAGTGTTTTATTTTACCAAGTCCTCGTTGTGTTCGATGTTGTGTTAGTATATTGTATTTGGTATTTGGTAGAAAAGCCCGGATAAACAAGTGCTAAGTTTAACGATTCTTGCAGGAAGACTAAAATATTATACGACTGCTTGTGTAACGATTACTTAATAACCGACCTGTGTTCTAACTATGTTTGAGTAATTTACGAATGCTACTTTTCGCCTCGCCTTCGGCTCGGGAGTCAATTTACACGCGCTATGAGCTTACCAATACCTTACCTCCCTAGGTGCGTAATATACTATATTTTTGTAGTTTGATTAGAAAAATCAGGACTTGTTGATTCTTATTTCTGTAGTGTCTATTCCTCTGAGCATTAAACACATGTTTTGATTTATCATACTACGTAGATATAAAATTTGCAAAGACGTTAGTGCATAATTTTCCCGTCATTCAACTGATTGATTAACATTACTTAGTACATTTTTTCTTATTAAATCACTTTCTCCGCGATAAAGAGGAGATTAGGCATCAGTGAATCGGTTCCACATGAAATAGTCTCTTGCGCGCAAAAAGCAAAAAGTACACATAAATCGCAGTTATCAATTATGATACATTGCCATGACTTTTCGCAATAAAATTAACGCTCGCTAACGCAATCCGCAAGTCGTAAGGCAAACTTTAAGTCTACGCCGTCATAGTTCCCTCAATTCTTTCGCGAGATTCAGAAGAGGACACCGTAGCCGACTGCATCGAAAGAGTTATCATCGTCGCACGTGCAAGTGAAATTGCGCAATCCACGCGGCGGTCTGAATGAAGCGAGAAGAAGGAGAAAGGGACGAGGTGGGAAGGGGATCTGAGAGAGTTCACGCATTAGATCAAGTTACCGTGGAAAATTATGCCTGCCCAGTGCAGAGCAGGTTAGGTAGAAAGTGTTTGGCCAGTGAAAGTGCACGAGACATGCTCCTTGCGCGTTCACGTGCGTGAGCAAGAGGGACAAAATATGGAGAAACGCTCAGATTCCGAGAGCGAACCAGAGGCGATCGAGTCGCGCTTCCAACACGTGCCGGATTGCTTTGATGCATTTGTAACTTTGCCTTGCGATCCAGCTGTACTTAAGGAAAGCAGCGCTAATCGGCTCTGGTTGGTTCTTAGATTACCGAGAAGTCATTAGCTATAAAGTCTTTTAACGATTCTGAATTTAAAAAATGTAATCTGCAATCGTGCATTACTCTCGTCGAATTAAATAATAATGAAAATGAAGACGAGGACGTATCATTTTAGACACTGCGGAGTAAAACAGCTTATTTTAACGTTCTAACTGACCTTTCATAAAAAAAAATCTCTAGCCAGTCTTCTCTTATAGCCACTCTATCAATTTGCTCATTCGGTCGAGTCATCGTTTCGTTGACACCTCATTTTAAATAAAAACACATCCTCGCATCAAAGAACACGCACAAAGTGAAGTTTTATAACCACTTCGCATTCATAAATTTTCGTAGCAGCTGGAAAAGTAAAGTTTCCTTAATACAATGAAAGTATCTCAGTATACATTGCTCGCGACGATTCTTTTGCCTTTAAAAGAAAATAAGAAGAGACCTGAAGAATGCTCCGTACATACGTGCTTTCGAACTGGTATAAGAACGATTCTTGTCTATTGGTGGAAAATTATTATGACAGTGAAATTTATAGCTCGTTGTGCAATTTTCGTACGGCCCACTTTCCTGCAGAATTGTTTTCAACATTTTAAGTTATTCATAGATTCTCAGCGAGAGCAGTTCTTTTCTTGCAAACACTCGGACTGCGAATGGAGTTTTGGTTTCTTGTAAATATAAGAATTTCATTTGAATTATTTACGGTGGCAAATTTTCGCTTTCTAAAATATCCCCGTGAACTTTACAGTGCGAGCATTTTAGTTGTTCAATAAAAATTTGCATATTATTGAAATGGATTAAATTTTTTAATACTCAGAATAAAATTTATTTTTTTTTCAGAGCAACAGTCAACGAGCCGCTATTTTACAATGCTTTAAATATCAACTGTAAGTGGGGAGAACTCGTTCAAAAAGGGGACCGAGCGAATCGCAAATTTCCATATCCTACGTTCGGAATAAGGGGGATCACTACTTCGGCATTGGTGCATTGGATTTTTGTGTTTTTCTTTGAATGGCTGCCATCCTTCATTTGCGATACATTCCTCTACTTATTTGGGCGAAAGACAAGGTGAGTTTTTAATTTTTTACATATTCTTAAAAAAATCAAACGCGGAAACTAAATGATTTCTTTTTTATCGGGTTCAAAAAAGTAAAGATAAATACCGTTGATGAATTTTAATTTAGCCTTCTTGTAAAAAAAATTGCTACTTCAAATTCTAGTATTAATTCCTGACTCTAATGTGATCATCCATTATAAACTTAGATAAACACTGCCTTCTTATACTATTGTTTTTTACCTCCGTCGATGATTATGTTGGTAAACAATTTTAAAATTACAATTTACCGTCTGCTAACTCAAGCGGAACTTAACGAGAAACCGCAATACTGGTCAATTGCCGGTGTGCATTCAGATGCACCGAGGAGACTCGTCAACAGTTTCGATCTTTCCGTCAAACAACAACAATGCTTGAGTAACCCAGGGCCAAATATCATTCAACCGCTGCGCGATCGGTGAACCTACTCGAATGGCATGGCGTAATCGCCATGCCTGCAAGTAAAAGTAAACGTCGTGTAAGCGAGCAATGAACTTACACTTTCGTCCTTGACAAATTTTATCGATTGAAATTTGGCTTAGCATTGAGGATTTAGTCAAAAAATATGAGTAATATTGATTTAACAGAAATTTATTTAATGTATCTTTAATACCGGAAGGATGAATATTAATACATTTTAATATTAATCAGACACGAATGTAAATTTAATAGAAAAAAATTTAACGCTATAAGAAATGTTTTTTTATTAAACGGCTTGTCAATGAGTTTCTTTTTTTAAATCCATAATCGAAAGCGATAATTTATGAAAGGCGCACTAAAAAAATAATTTAAACGATCCTCATTATTATCGTCCTTTCTTATAACTACTATATTCGAGAGAAGGACTACATTATAAATTGGCAGTTGCACGCACGGCATGAGTTTCTTTAAAAACAGAAAAACAAAGATACGTGACGCAAATAAAAACTCGTTTTTGATGGAGAAATCATTTTGCATTTTCGGGAACTATGTTCTGATATGATTTAGGTGCACTTTGAAGTAATAGTTCTTTGAAGCGAAATGCGAGGCCAAATCGCTTACTATTTTTTTTTCAATAGTCTTTTTTACATTGATTGACTAAATTTTGTTCTGTACGTTACTTCATTGCAAAAGATACGTTAGAATGTTAAGATAATGAAAAAAAAATATTTGATTAAATAAGAAACAATATTAATTTTGAACAATAAAATATCACTACACATCTCGAGATTAATTTTGACGAATACCACCTTCTGGAATTAATTCCCAGTAGAATTTCTTTCAAAAAATCGTTTTGGCAGCAAAATTTTTACTATCTTCAAGCACACTTTTAATACTTTGCAGAATGCTGGAGGAGCATCACCGTATTCATGACATGCTGAAGGAGTTCGAGTCTGTCACCATGAGACGATTGACAGTCCAACGCCGAAGGTACATCGAATTAGACAACAAAATAGTCTCCCGCGAAGATCTAGAAACATTCCCAATACGACCGGAAATCGACGTCGAAGCCTACATATTGTGCGCCGCCGCTGCAGTCAGAAAATATTGCGTGAAAGAGGACAATCTGAGAGTCATCAGATTTTTCATGCCGACGATTCTCGCACTGGTTCTCCTTGGCGGCTTCTGCTATTATTATTCCTTAGAATAATCTCGGTTCATGTCGTTAAAATATATAGCTGCGATTATCTTGTTGATCGGGGACTCCGCTTTTTTTGTGGCAGCTTTCCATACCGAGCTCATCAATTTCTTGCCACTCATCGATGCTCCTTAAAAAAAGGGGTTTAAACAGTTGATGGATTTTCCTCAGACAATTAGGAGAAAAAATCTTTCGCAGATTCGCCAAAAAAGTTATTTTTAAGATTCAAAATTAGTTTTTTTTTATATCGAATTGTATACTTCTTTTTTTCTAGTTGCAGATGTATTTTACAAGTTTTATTCAAATTTCGTATACAACTTTTTATAAATTTTTAAAAGTATTTTTTTGAGTTAAAACAGCTTTAACAATACTTTTATTAAAACATTTTATATCTTTGTTATTGTGTGCGTCTTTTAAAGAATAAATTACTAAAATAACAGTACGTCTGAAAGAATACTTTATACTGCGTATCATCAAATTTAAGTAACATAAAGTATCATCATTTAGGTATAAGTTAAACGGAGTATGTATATAGTTGGGTGATTCTTTCGAAAGTTGTCAGCATATTTTTACAGGGAAAAGCGGATTTTAAGTTACAAATATTTGTACTATTTTATATTTTAGTTTTTTCAGTTCCAAACAGAAAAAAAACTGTTTAAAAATATAAATTTTTGGTATGTAATAGTATGCAAACAACCAAATGTTATTTCGTATTTTATTAATTAATTTAAAAGTAATTATTCGACTGCAAATTTTAGTCAAAATTCGAAAAATTTAAAAATGTATATTGTGAAAATAAATAGCAAGATTATAAAATTAGCGGCACGATGAAATAGAGATAGTTAAGTGTTTTATTATTTAATTTTTAGGACATAAAAAATTAACAATAACCAAATCTTGTTATGTAAATATCGTGTACCTTTTTATGTATTTCGCAAATAAAGTATGTTATGCATAAAGTGAGTAATTTATATTATTATCTACTAGGTGCATTCATGCGCGGTTCGCGAGCTCTCTATTTATTTCATTATACAAATGCGAATTCTTCTTCCTTTTAGTTCACATTCATCTTTATATTTGATACAATCGATATAGTACATGTATCCAATAAGTTATGTTTTATTTTTAATTTATGCTAACATTAAAATTTAAGGTTAGAAATTAAAGCATGTATAGCAAAACTAAATATCAATGAAAATGCTTAGAGATTAATTTTAATTTAAATTTTTTATTATCAAAAAACATTTTGCATGTATAGTTCTATCAGTATCCTTGAAACTTGATTACAAAATTCCCTGGTAGAATTTCCAGCATTGAAAATGGCCAGAAAAATAGTTAATAGATAAGTCCCGTGGCTATTTAATAGG
>JAWWEO010019337.1:0-15136 GCA_035582975.1 Ormyrus labotus | reverse complement strand
TCCTGTCTCGGCTAATGCCCAACGTTGGAGGTCCGAAACAAAGGAGAAGAGCGCTGCTAACATCCACGATTACATCAATGCTCACGTACGGCATTGCCATTTGGGCAGATGCACTCAAGACAAAGGAAGGTGGCATTAGTCTGCCGACTAAGCGCCCTACGTGTTGCCAGCGCTTACCGCACTGTCATTGCAGGGATGCCACCTATAGAACTACTAAGAGAAGAGAGAACCGTCAGAAAGGATTGAGCTCGCTGAGTGCAACAGAAATAAGAAGAAATGAGAGAGCCAACAGGCCTATGCCGGTGATAGCGGAAGATAGACACATCGTTTGATCCCGCAGGTTGACACGTGGCTCAACCGCCCACATGGAGATAAATTTCTACCTGACCCAGATGCTTTCAGGGCACGGATACTTTCAGGCGTATCTTCATAAATTCAAACATGAGGATTCACCTGAGTGTCCAACATGCGAAGGAGTCGGTGAGGATACCGAGCACGTATTCTTCGAGTGTCCGCGCTACAGTGAGGCGCGCGGAACATGGGAGGCTGTAATTGGACGAAAAATTACACCAGAGGACCTGATAGAATCCATGCTCATACCAGAGACAGCATGGGAGGCAACAAGCACCGACGCAGCTGAAGTTCTCAAACACCTACGCTGCGTGGAACGGAAGAGGAACAAGAAATAAAAAAAAAAGAAGACGATTCAAAGGAAATGACGACTTTGACAAGAAGAGCAAATGTTCAGACATATACATAAAAGATGACTAGGCGTAGAAACACTGGAAAACACATACATACACATACCAACACATACACACACACGCACACGTACACACACACACACACTGGAAAATGCGCATCAAGATACAAGGACGAAGCTGCGAGCCAACAAGTAGAGTGGCCAGAAGAGCCATATAGGAGGGTCCACAGGACAACGGCCCTACCCCGAAGTAATGCCTAACAGCGGTTTCCGGGGTGGCTCAGCTATAGAGAAAAGGGTTATGGGTTTTAGTGAGTAAGAATCTCACACTACCAGGAAGTGCGGTCCCTTCCTGGTGTCTGCTGGCGGCAAGGAGTCGTCAGCCGGCAGGCGCCGTCTGCTTATGGCCGCGCCGGTTGATGAAGATTTCTCATACTCCCTCGTAAAATAAAACACATACACCAAGATAGACAGACGGACATGAACCTACAGAGACGCCTTCTTACACTCAGACACACAGCATACAAACAAATGTACACAGGTATGCAGGATGACCGCGTATAGATACACTGGACGACACGCGTCAAATACAGGGACAAGGCTATGAGCCTGCAAGTACAATGGCTAGGAGGGCCTTGATCTAGGAGGGAGATGATATAACAACGGTACCACCCCGAAGTAATACCTAGCAATGGTCCCGGGGTTGTGGCAAGCAGCAAGGAGATGGAGGTTTAGTGAGTAGGACTGATTAGTGACTCTAGACTCTAGAATAGTGACCGTAGGATGTTAGGGAAACTAATCAGGTGAGTCGGATCACCCCCCTATGTGGGGTGTTATCTGTATAACATTCTGTATCATGCACTGTTCATGGCATTGTAAGTATTTTTGTTATTGTTTAATATCTTGCTTCAGATTCGCTTGCCGACTGTCGTGCCGGCAAGACGTGTTTGAGACGCGCTCCGAGGCCTATGTAGTGTGAGTGATATTTACATTGCGTGCTATTGTACGAAGGTGGTTTATTAGTGCTCATAAGTTCAAAGTGAAAATTTATATTTAATTAATTATTATCTTGTTTCCTTCTCATGTCTTGCCCCTGACTACAGGGTCACGTGAGCTATGGCAAATGTAAATGCAAACGAAAAAAAAATGGAACTTAAAGAATCGTTTTCGCAAGTTATACAGCAAGAAAAAGTTTTGTCTCGGGACCAAGATATAGTCGTGAATTCGATAGAAGGTTATCGTGTAGAAGAATACGCTCTAGAGTTGACAAAAATTATTACTGCTACAAACATTTTATATGGTTCCCGTATAAATCAGAACGGTATCTGCTTCTACTTAAACAGCATAGACATCGCGAACCAACTTGTAGAAAATAAAGCATTTATACTTATAGGTGGAAATAAACTATATATAAGACCTCTTGTGTCAAAAGCAACAAGAGTTCTGATCTCGAACGTTCAACCGTGTATTCCTGTTTCTGCTATACAAAAAGAACTCCAAAAGTTGGATATCACCCCAGTGTCGCAAATAATCACAGTAAGAGTGGGTACTCAACACCCATCTCTTAGCCACCTTCTAGGTTTTAGAAAACAAATGTATGTGAAACCGGAAGACATTAGCAAACTTTCCTCCAACTTACGTTTAACTATCGACAACGTTAATTTTTGGATTTACTTTTCCACCGATAAGCTTACCTGCTTTCTTTGCCAACAAGAAGGTCATTTGGCCAGATTTTGTCAAAACTCGGAAACTAATAATGAGCCTAATTCCACTGAAAGTTCAAATGAAAAGCAGTTCTTGGAAGCTGACAAGGATTTTTCTCCTGACGGTAATGCGCCCAACAGCACCGCTATTACAGTTAGTGACCAGGAGTTTCCACCTCTAAGAATTTCACCACGATTCTCAAAGACCTCGACCTCTACCTTCCAGCTCTAGCTCTTCGACACCTTTCAAGATGCAAATGAGGATGCTGGGCATCATTCTTCTAGTCAGGAAGTATGTAGTGTGAAAAAGAAAACTAAAAACTTGGGTAAAAGCAAAATAAATTTCGTTAAACATTTTGCCCCATTAAAAGAGATTATAAGTAATAATCCTCAAAATTATCCACTCAATCATGAGAATCTCGTTGAATTTTTTGAAAATGCTAGAGGGAACAATGACATTCTAGAAACGGCGAAAATGTATACAAACAATATATCAGCACTTGCCCATATGCTCAGGGACATATATGTACATATAAGAGATTGAAACACTAAGACTCGTCTCACCAAAATACGAAATATTTTAGATTCTCAAGATTCCACTGCCGCAATCAAAACAATAGATTTTACGGATAAATACAGTGAAATAAATCAACACATTAATATAATTAAAGAGACCTCTCAACTCAAAATCTTATTTTGGAATGCACGTAGCTTAATGCAGCGAAAAAACAACTTAAATGAAATTTTATCAGAAGTAGATGTATTCGTATGTGTCGAAACATGATTACAATCTAAAGACCTCTTTAAATTGCCCGGCTTTTTAGAAATACGCAAAGATAGAGATTACGTCCGCGGGAGAGGTATTTTATTCTTAATTCGGAAAAATTTAATTGTATCAGAGTTAAAAAATATAACTAAACAAATTAAGGAAATTGAAATAACTGGTGTTCGCCTTGAAAATACATCTCCTCCGATAGATATTGTTGCTTGCTACCGTATTCCGGGACATACGCTTTCGCAGACCGATTGGTTTAATATGCTTGACAGCGCGTTACAGAATCATTTTTCCATTCTAGTAGGTGATTTTAATGCTCATAACAAAAAATGGAATTGTAAAAGTACTGACATAAATGGCGACAGGTTAGATCATGGATACGAAGTCAAAGGCATGTTTCTTCACAATACGAATACAATTACGCATATAGATCCTCGATATAATACGGAACCTAACGTTGACTTAGTCTTCTCCACCATGCCCTTAGCGGATAAAATAAATGTAGAAGTCTACGATGAAACTTACGGATCTGACCATTACCCAGTACTTTTAAATGTTGACGCAACTAAAAAATCGTATAAAAAAAAACTTTCAAACTTCTCTTAAAACTGACTGATCAAAATTTCAAAAATGTTTAGAAAAGGAATTTAATCATTCCTTTCTTACGTGGAAATATGAAGTTATGAGTCCTGCAGCAAAATATAAACTTTTTTTATCCATTATCACTGATTCAGTAAAAAAGTGACTCCTCGCAAAAATAATCATAAAAAACATTAAAAGAACCTTATCCCCTGGTGGGATGATTCCTGTAATAAAATGAAACGTCTAAGACGCTGGGCGTATAAAAAATGGCTTTTTTCCAAAAACTTTGAAGATTACATAGAGTATAAAAAAAACTGTTCTCTGGCAAAAAAATTATTCAAAAATAAAAAAAAAAGGATTATTTCAAAAAATTCGCAGAATCTATAAATTTTTATACTAATAGCTCGTACGTGTGGAATAAGCGCAAAATATTAAATAATAGTTTTTGACAACTATTTTACTTTCGCGGAATTTAATAAAGTTATAAATCAGTGTAAAATAAAAGCTGCCCCCGATCTACATGGAGTTGATCACGAAATAATACAAAATCTTCCTATCAAATTTAAACTCCTGCTTTTAGACATTTTTTAACGAAATATACCAAAAAAGCGAATCCCATTAGACTGGAAACATTCATTTGTACTCATGATTCAAAAACAAGACGGAAACTCTGTAAGACCAATAGCATTAACATCTTGCCTTTGTAAAATTTTTGAAAAAACCGGCTTCAGTGGTGGATAGAACATAATGGCTATTTACCATTGGGTCAATCGGGTTTTCGCAAGGGCAGGTCCTGTTATGACAATCTAGCTTACCTAACTGCAGACATTGATGATGCCTGTTCGGAAAAAAAAGACGTGCTCGCTGCGTTTTTAGACGTTTCAGATGCATTTAATAATGTTTCCTCCGATTGTTTGCTTAGCAAATTAGCTGAAATGGACTGCTCTAAACAATTGCTCAAATTTGTTAAATTTTTAACGTATGAAAGATACGTACACACTAATATAACTGATCATGAAATACGCTGTGCTAATAAGGGAATCCCTCAGAGAGGGGTTCTTAGTCCTCTCTTCTATCTCATTTACGTTTCCAAAATTAATGAAAATATTTCCCCCGCACTTACAGTTTTACAATTTGCAGATGACATTATAATTTATACTAAAAATGGATCTCTTCTTGAAAGTAGAAAAATCCTACAAGAAAATATTAATGTAATACACACAAATCTGATAAACCTCGGGTTGGAATTAAAACCTAGTAAAACCACACTTGTTCACTTTAACAACAAAAAGCTACTTCCAGGATATGCGGAAATAAATTTAAATGGCCACACGATTAAATCGAGTGAGACTTCTCGCTTCCTTGGTCTTATATTTGATTACAAATTGTCATTCATTCCGCAGATAAATAAGACATTAACAAAATGTAATTCAGCTCTTAACATTATTCGTTACTTATGCGGAACATCGTGGTACTGTATAGAAAATTGCGTAAACTTCGTATATACCGACCTTTATGTATAGAAATGCTAATTGCAAGACCTAATGTGGAAGCATGTCAACATGTCATTCAATTTTTGAACAAATGTAATTTAAACCCAATGTACAGGTTTGAAATGCTAAAAAGAGAAAAAAAAAGATCTTGTCTCTATGTCTATAGAAAGATGATGTTGTCCCCATCGATAACAAATGTCTACTATTGGGAAAGAAAGCAAGGTATTCTGAACCATCTTCTGTGGATTTGTAGTTCCTATGCCATCTCTATCGTGTGTATTTAACGCGTTCCTTAACTCTTTGAATACAAAAAAGGGTATACGTTCATTTATAGACATTTTTCAAAAATCATCTATTTTGATTTTTGACATCTCAAAATAAACTTATAAAATGTTTTATTAATTTTTATAATAACTCCAAAAATTGCTTTCACAAAGCTTCCTCCGGGAGGAAGCAAAATAAGAGTTTTAAAATCTGAAATCCGTGAGCCACTTACACATGAACACCTTTTAATAAGAATTAAATAGATATTTGTTTCATTAAATGTTTTCAATTCATTATTCAGATATTGATGACATTTTGAGGGATAAACTTTATTCATGGAAAATGTTGGATGTACTATTACATATTTCAAAGTGAGCGAAATCGGAAGCGGACACATTGGAACGGTTCATTGCTAGTATAAATGATGTAACGATAGCTCACTCCCGCGAGTAAACCAGCAAGCGGGTAATCTCGAGAGCCGCCGCTAGGCGGCTACCTGTTTTTGCGCCGCGCCCGCAGTTAGACTAGCTGACTAAAGGCATAACTAACGAGAGCCGCCCGAGGCTCGACTCTGCAATCCAGCAGCCCGACCGGGATACAGGTTCAGTCTAAGAGTTCCGTACTCTCTAGACTGCACCGGCCCGAACGTTACCTGTCTTATTCGTACTCCGATCCTCCACCAGTTCGAAGTAAACGTCCACAGACCTGTTAGCAGGGAACATTTTGTTTATCCCCTTTTCTCCCGTTCCGCCACCAGTTCGAAGAGGCTGATAACGAAGTCAACGGGTTTAACGACCGTGGCCACGCCATTAAGTTACAGCTATTCTACCCAACGGGCTGAAACGACCGTAAGTAGATTCAGCGCCAAACTTTTTGGTACCCCGCGGTTTTCACTCCACCCGAGGAGCAAAACCAGTTACCGACCGACCAGATGGGAAACCCGCGTTTATTATAATTCATTCTCCGTAGTCTTAAGTATATTTTTTCCGTGACGTAGAATAAACGAATTCCAGATGTTAAGTTACCGCATTTTATTTCATGATTGCAAAATATTGGAGTAAACTAAATCCACAACGTACCGATCTATAACATAGACTATTATTTCTTTTTGTATTATTTTGTAAATGATTATTACGGCTGGCCAACTAAGGCTGGAATAAACTCTAGAACTAAGTAATGATAAATATAATAATCGATCCTGGCGCACGCTGAAGCCTATCAGCCGGAATTAAAAGACCCGTTACAATGAGAATAATTTTTAAGTAATGAAAATAGTTTGTAAGAAGGGAAAACTTATATTTGTCTCATATAATTTTTTTTTAAAAGTTCATTTTCTTTTTAGAAGTCAAAATAATTTAGCTCAAGTATATACGAGGTATTTGAGATTCATCAGGCTACTTGTGTTAAACCAAGATTGGTCAATTTTATAGTTATCAGTTAACAGATGTGTGACGGGTACCGTCACATAGAAAATTTAAAATTGTTATACGTTCGCGCCCGGGAGAGAGAATGTGTAGAGCGGCCGGCCGCCTGGTGGCGTGCCGAGCCGGCAGTTGTAGTGTCCGAGAGAGAGCGTTTTGTAAAACCCCTGCGCGGGTTATAATGCGAACTTGTGCGCGTGCATGCATGTATGCACGCAGGATTAATAGGCGGATTTTTCGGGCCTGGTGATTGTATTAAGCCGGGCTGAATTTAGGCGAAATTCGAGTAGGAAAGTGTGTGTGAGAGAGAGAGAAAAGCTCCGCCATGACAGCGCACCGATTGCCGCGCTCGCACGGGATTGGATGCCAAACATTGCATCGGCGGAGATCGAGAGCTTCGCGTTCGCGAGACAGTTCCTGTTCGCCCGCCTTCGAGAGAAGTCTGAAATCGTGTATTAGCAGCAGTTCTTGTCCGCCCGCCTGAGAGAGTAGCTTAGAGTGTGTCGCGTTGCGTGGAAGAAAGAGTTAGTCAAGAGTGTGTGAAGAGTTTGCGATGGCCAACCTGGCTTGCTATAGTGAGCACATCGTTGCGCCCGAGAGAGAAGAGAACCTGCATTTCATCGACAGCCCGACTTTGCAGTCGAGCTTCTCAACGCGCCTGCAACGAGAGAGAGAGAGAGAGAGAGAGAGAGAGAGCAGCCAAGGCCCAGCACACTGCAGCTGCAAACAACCCGACCAACCTGGTGGACACCTTGCGCCCGAGAGAGAGCGAGAGAAGTGAGAGAGAGCTCCGAGAAAGACAAGGTAGAACCTAGCTTCTGGTTTGCGTTTGCGGAAATTGTGCGGAGTTAGAGCCAGCGCGTGCGACGGCGTGCGAGCCGTAATTGAACCCGAGAGAGCGAGACAAAGGAGTCGCGAATTGTGTATAGATTTACGAATTGCGTTCGCGAATTTTGTTTAGTTTCGTGTAGAAGAGTAAGCCTGGCAGCGGAGCCAGGTTGGGTCGAAACCGTGTCGAATCAGAGCGAGCGAGAGAGAAAGGCGCGTGACCGTCGAGTCCAGCCTTTGTAGCGAGCGAACGAGTGTGAGTGAGAGCGAAAACGCGAAAACCGAAAAAGAGAGTAAATTTGCGCCTTGACAGCGGAGTCAGGCTTGTATAAGAGAGTGATTTTGAGTGTGTGATTTCACGGTCAAATCGATCCTCGTTTTCCCGGCGAGGAGAATTCAGCGGAACTCCCTTTTGCGAAAAGAAATCTAGCGCGAGAGTGTAAATGTATATTTGTATTTAGAAAATAAAGAAATTGTTTGTGCCCGTGGTTCGGGAATAAAGAATAAAATTGTGATTTTATTTCAAAGATAAATCTACCACGTCGCAGATGATTTTGTACTATTGCAATTAGAATTCCCGAGGACGTGAGTTGAAGTCGATACCTCTATAAGAAAAAAAAAAAAAGTATATACGAGCGATCCTCTTACCTATTTTCATTGTGGAAATCTGCGACTCTATCTAATCTATGAGTTATTCGTAACAGATAAAAGAATCCGCCAAAAAGATCATAAGAAGTCGTCCCATGGAGATATTGGTGTAAAACACAAATATATTTTATTTGACAGTTACAATTTAGTGCTACTTAAAACATTCGATTTAGAAACAGAAATTTATTGTAAACTTAAACATTAATTATATTGACATTATATATTATAAATTTTGAAATTAAAAAAAAACGAGGTATTTTTATAATTATTTAGTAAAGTTAATGTAAATTGAGAAATTTTTAAATTTATAAAGGTTTAATGGCTACAGCTTTTATTAATATTTTTTTTTAAACATACAATAATAAGATCTAAGTATTATACATATAGGAAGGATTTTTTAAATTTAGTTAGAGTAGAGAGGGTTTGTGAGTGTTACTGCACTATGCTACATTTGTATACGCAAGAAAGTGCATGGATGTCAGCTTATAGTATATAAGTTAATAACAATTATAATTTTGGAATGAACTAGAAATTATTTAACGATTTATTTCAACGTAAGTCAGGATTATCATTTATTTGTTTTTTAATGCGAAGTAGTATTGTTGTATACCACTGATCCAATCTTGAAATAGAATCATATTCTTTTACTGCCTCAGTGTAACCTTCCATATTTTGTTCTTCTAAGTGTTCAATCAAAGTCTAAAAAAATATACATATATTTACATAATGTTATTTGCAATAATAAAAAATATTTTTATAAACGAATGACTACCATTCTTTTACCGTCGGAAATAATGTTTTATTATTATAAAAAGTGGCAGCCATGAAATGATTATTATCTTTATCATACCTTAATTAGTTTATATTCTCTAGCATCTTGAAAAGAAGGACATTGTTCTTGATAGCGTTCAATAGCATGTTGAGCATTCAGTACATCCACACATAAGTGACATAATGCTGCCCTTAAAAAATATTCTTTTGCACTATACTTTAATAATGAACTTTCCAAGGATGCCATCGCTACCTACAAGAATTATTATCATTATTGTACGGAAAAAAATATATATTAATAAAATTGTTTATCATATTGACAATTTTGTAGATAATTTAAGTTTTATGTAGTTGTAGTATAGTTCTAGTCATAGAAATGTGAATTGAATCTATGTTAAAGAACATTTTTCGAAGATGTATTAAAAATAGATTTTTAAGCATTTGAAATCGAAAGCACTATTCTTAAAAAACATCTGCGCTAATGTGTGTGAATCAATGAAATTGTTTTGAAATATTTCAAAATACGTAATAGTAAGAATTATACTTTGAAGTAAACTAGTTTATGAAAACAAATTGTTTATTTTTCCTCTAAGATTCTCCCTCTGGGGGCTGTAAGATTTTGCCGTTGTCTCCATGCTGGCCGTGGACCAGTGTAGAGGTTGGTATGGGAGCTTATCCTGAGCTGTCAGGGACTTTGCAATTCTTGGTCCCTGGAATCAGGTACAGTGCGAAGACCCTCCCCTGATTTACTGATTCCCTATAAACGGGCTCTTTACGTGAGACGGAGATTAGGCGGAGATTTCATTTGTTCTGTAACGCTTCGACATACAGGGCGAATAAAAGGGCAGATCCGCGATCTAGCCTCCGAGGAGTTTGAACCCGCTTGGATTAATTTCGTGAATCATAGAACCAAGCGAGACCTGAAAGCTCCAAGTGTCATGCAAACCGTGCTCAGGTTACTAGTTGACCCTACAGGATAACACGAGGGGTGCCTCAAGAAGACTTAGTGACATTCCCAAGTAATTAGCGTTTCCTACGCATGCGGGGCTCTGCGTTGGATAGACCTTAGGTTTTCCTAGCTACTCAAAAATACTCAAAAAGTAGACGACACCGCCACCAAAATCTTGGTGTAACAGGAATCCAGTCTCTTACCCCCTCTCCCCCAGGAACCCAAGGTTTCGATCTGATCTGGACAGGAGGTGGTGCCCTCGACTAAAACAGTTAAGTAAGCAAAACAGAAAAGAAAATAGAATTCCTAGTTTGCAGCGACAAACGGCTGCAGAGGGAAAAAAAGCTGGAGGAAGCCAATAGCGGCTCCAGTGGGCAAAAGAGGCCAAAGAGTTAAAAAGCAATTTCACGACAACCTCTGTTCCAACGGCGGTCTGCAACAAATATGAGTTGCAGGGGCCTTTCGCAGAGATTTTGACCCATATAGATCACTTTGACTTCTAATGTGGATATTTGCACGTAAAAGAGTAACCCCAAAGATCGCCCGTCTTCATGGCTTTGAATTAAATTTCAAACTAACAAGGAGAGTATTAATCAATCGGATAATGGCTTTTGGTAAAATTGTAGGTCATTCTTCAGCCAGAAAAAAGAAGACACGTGTCTTAACGTTTATTCAAATGGGCCTTAGTAACAAAGCTACGAATATTTTTTTTTAATTCTAGGAAAAATTGGTGTTTACAAAAATTAAAATATCTCTGTAACTAAAAATTTTAGTCTATTCCAAAACAATTTAAAAGTAAGTACACAGCAGGAACTTTAATTTGAGAGTGGTTATATTGAAAAATATTCATTTATTACAAAGTTATGCATAATTAAAGTAATATTAAAAAATAACGTACATTTTTCAAAGCATTAATTCCAATTGACTTTGTGGAGATTTTAAAGGCATTATTTAAATTAGCATAACTTTGGAACGAATGAATATTTTTTAATCTAACTACTCTTAAATTAAAGCTCTTGCTTTTGTTACGTCCTAAAGACATATCGTTACTAAAAATATCCTTATGTCAGTGATCGATCGACTTGCTCTTCGTATTAAACAAGATCACAGCCTTATAAGGAGGGACTTTTATTAACTGAATAAGCAAAAAGAAACAATATATAAGGAGGAAAAATTCAGCTAAAGTCAGTTTTTGTTTGTTATCCGTCAATCGTGGTTTATTGTAACGGGACTGGTCATATTCTACACAAATTTATTGTACACGATTGTACTATCGGATAGTAAATTAATATTTACTTACGATATTACGATCGTGTACAATAAATTTGTGTAGAATATGACCAGTCCCATTGTAACGCCTATTCTAATATTGCATGGGCTCATTAAAGTTCACTAGTTTCCGTGTCGTAGTTTGCAAGAAATAAAGTGTATTTTTATTTGGAAATCTACCTTCACATTAATACTACCTCCCACCTTCCTAACCAGTCCAGTGAGAGTGGACCAAGACATATAAGTACGAATAAAATATTCTATTAATAATCTAAAACCATCAACGAACTACAAGTCGGTGGAGACTGTAACGCAAGCGCTTTTCATAAATTTAAATTGCGCGCCGCGTTACTGTAGTTCAACGAGCAGCCGCTACGTGGCTAACCGTTTCGCCGAACATCCGCTAGGTGGCCGCCCGCTTAATTCAGCCATTCCGAATTCAAACTAACTCTGGTTAGGCAAATAAGCAGCGAAGCTTTCAACCACAGCATGCTCTGGTAAACTGGCTTCAGATAAGAGCCAGGCTCAGGACTTCCAGGTCCGGGTTTACCTAGGCACCATAGTGCTGCTGGTAGGGTACGACCTCCAGCTTGCCACGCACAGGTGGAGGCTTAATCCCCTTCACCTTTACACTCAAAAGTATTTGCACATATAACTTGTAAAGCGTTCGCGACTAACCACCACCACAGAATAGGCATAGCCTTCCGCTTGCCTCGGCTTTCCGAAGACCCTCCACCAGAACGTTACCGACACTACAGGGTTCTATCCTACCGACATTTCAATTTACGCGTGGTGGTTAGTACAGAACGTGGAACTTTATCTTCGACGCTCAGCTGTCGAATATAAGCTTCCTATTCTCACTTGTACATATATATATATTAAGTGTTAGATTTAAGTACTCACACACACACCGCGACATACACTAGTATTAACCTTAGCTGCAACGTACCAGTACTAACACTAACCTTAAGTTTAGTCTTAGACTTTGTACAGTTAACTGATTGGGGATAATTTTAATTCCAGTCTTACCGACCGCAGGGAAACCACTACTGAACAAGCGATCTCCGTTACATTAATTGATAAATAAACAATCACTTATCTACCTCTAATTACTACCTTATTTATTCTTATCCTATATCATCCACGGGAAGTAACCGACAGTCCGAAATAAAGGCCTCTGCACGCTAAAAACTTAAGTTGAGGGAAATAAGAAGGAATAAGAAAATACATTATTAGTGTATCTATATTTATATAGTACTTAAGTTAAAATGCCATTCGTTTTTTGTAGCTAAAGTGAGTATTATTTCATAAAAAGCGGGTTTTATCTTCGTTAGGAGTAACTCAAAGATTGAGGATTGATTTTCATAATCAATAACGACTTGGAAAATAATTATCAATAATTATAACTAACAAGATCGTCGAAAAATTGAATTTCTTCGCATTTTTCAATTAAATCTACCTTTTCTGTTAAAAATTCAATAATAAAAATGTTCACTCTTTTCTCGATAGATTGAAGGGTTCGTAGGCTTTCTGAGTCAACTTCTGATGACACTGAAGGTACTGAACTTCCTTCAAATGGGAAAATTGAAGGAAAAACGTGAAAAATAGGGTTGCTTTTAACGTTTCACTACAGGACGTATATTTTTTTAGCGAAAACAAAAAAACGAATTTTTCACGTGTCTCTGTATAGATCAACTGATTTTTGGGGTCGATAAGTCGATATTTCAGATCACTGAAGCCCTTTAATGTCTGCCGACCGAGAAAACCAAGAAAAACGTGTTAAAAAAATGATTTTTTTGCATTTTTAGCTGTTCTCCCCAATGAATAGCATATTTTACATTGCACTAATCGATAGAGCGGGAAAAAATACATCAAAATAGTGTACTTAAAAGTTAGCCAAAAATTTTCTTCCTAGTCTAAAAAAGGGTTAAAAATTAAAAAAAATTTTTATGAGTCCAATTTTCTTTGAAAAAATCTAAAAAATATCATGATCATTTACTACAAAAAGACACGTCTGTATGAATTTTTTCAGATTTTTACGTTACGAATTGTTGCAGAAAAAAAATAAAATCTAACAAATACGTATTAGTTAGTTACAGGCGTATCAGTTCATATAAATGGCTGGAAATTTGTCTGAAGTAGTGTTTAATAGTGTTCTTTCGAATGACTAATTCCAAAAATAAAAATCCAGGCTGGGGCATTTTTGACCCCTTACCCGGCTAGACCCTTTGTAGTATGATTAATTCAAGTTCTAAAATAATTATAATAATGATTCATAGAAGAAAATGAAGATCAGAATCGGGTAAAGTGACCCCAAAAACAAATAAAATAGCCATTTAATTGACAACTGTGTAAGGTATTGTGACATAGATAAAAGAGAAATGAAACAAAAACTTGCTCGATTTACGTGTGCAAAATTTCATATAAAACAGCAAAAATTCATAACTTTGAAGAGTGAACACTAAAAAATATCGAAAAGGTAGGGGTTAGGATAGGCAAATCTTCAATGTGAGTACCACATAGAACACATTTCACCTAATAAGACCTCTCCGAGCGCTAATCACATGGGGATCTTCCCTTGTTAGTAAGATAAAAATCTTAATTAAATAAAAAAAAAAAATTAAAATTCTTAAAGTTAAAGTTAAAATAAAATAGAATTGAATGAAACAAAAAAAGTTTAATATTTCCTGAATTGAATTTTGTCTAACTATATTGCTGAAACTAATATACACTAGCTTAATAAAATAATAATAATATGACTGTAATATGTTATATATATAATTGCAATACCAAATATAATTTAAAATCGTTATAAAACAAAACTAATAGATGAATTTTAAAAATTTTTAAGTTTGAATATTTAGTTAAAGGCGAAAAAAACAAGTGGTCGATCATTGAAAAAGACCGATTATTTAATAAGGTACAGATATTTAAAAAATTGAAAATAAATAAATAAGTAAAACCTTAATATCTTTTGAACAATAAGTTTAATAAGCAGAAAAACTATAAAACTCTGAACATACAAAAGATCTACCTTTGTTTAAAATTTCAAGTCAATTGAAGCCTTTTTACTTCCGTAATCGTTGAAAATAGTAATCTCAGTTTTTTTTTTTTTTTTATGTTTTAAGCTTTTTTCTCAAAAACTAGTTAACAAAATCGCTTGAAATTTTTATAAATTATAGTTCTATATATTGTTAATTATCAAAAAAATTTTCAGAGCAATTAATAATTTAATGTAAGAGTTATAATCTTTTAAAAAAAGACATTTTTGTTAAAAACAAAAGAATTGTAAGAACTAAAGTAATTTTTTTTTCTCTGAAATCATAGGTATTTTTATGCTCTTTAAAATTTTTTTGTTCGATTGAAATATCTAATCCAATCCTATCATTAAAATTTTTCAAAAATCGAAAATTGACGATAAAACAAAAACTAATCCACAGAAGTGCTTGAAATTTTCAAGCCCCCTCACAAAAATGAAATGAAACTTGTACGCGAAATTTGAAGTGAATCCACAGCGTCGTTTAAAAGTAGTTAAGGGCGAGCTACATACATACATACATACATACATACATACAAACTCCGCTATGCCAGTCCCAAGCCCGGGGCCCTGCTGCGCATGAGGCAGGGAAGGAGGAGGGGGAGGAGTAATAACCTCGCTTAAAATAACCAAGGTACATCTGACCCGGATGTTAGCACCTTGTTAAAGGGCTCCTTCCTAGGATACAGGATA
>JAWWEO010019336.1:0-15153 GCA_035582975.1 Ormyrus labotus | reverse complement strand
GTTGTAATTTTGATTATTAAAATATTTATGAATGGAAAACTTGACTGTTTTACTTTGATTTCATTACTTTTTTAACCAGTGATTTCGTTATAAGATTATTGTTAAAAAAAAAAATAATATAGGTTTTCCTACAGTTGTGTTTTTTTGTGCGATTCCTTCATGTGCTTGGATTTGTTTCTTCTCTCTCGATAAGGGGGCGCATCATTGTTTCTGGAGAGCGCTGCGTTTTCCGTTATTCGGATTCCGAGGTCCTTTCCCGCGTCCAGGCCTTCGCGGGCGTTTGGAAGGTAAGACGAGGAACGGGGGAAGAAGGCCCCGGCTCTGGAACGACCTGACACACTCGAGTGCACGACCGAAGAGAGATCAGCTCGACTCGACGCGGGAGAGGACTCAAAAACTGCAGCAGAGAAAGGAGGTACCCATGTTTTAATAACGTTGAAAGAAAATAAAGTTATTCGAGACAGAGGAACCCTCTGGAGAGTCATTATTCCACGCCCATCCACGCGTTCCTAATAATAATTTTAACAATTATTTATCTACTAACATATTTTTGATATATTTTGCAGTTGCTGTTATTGAAATATTTATATATTTTTGAACTATATTTTTACTATGTGATTGAGATCATAGTTAGTTAATATGGAATACATCAAATTCGCCTAACTTTTTACTTTGGTTCAAAGTTAATTTTTTTATAGAGATTTCAGTCCTTTTTAGTAATTTATTTAATATTTTGGAATATTTTAGATCTATTTTGTAGTTGCTATTAGTGAAATATTTATATATTTAAACTATATTTACTATATCATTTCCATCAATGATAATGCGAAATACATCAAACTCGGCTAAGCGTTGCTTTGGTTAAAAGTTAATATTTTTACGGAGATTTTTTAGAAAGATGTTTTTTTCAAAGGTTTTAGAAGTTTTAGTCTAATTTTAGAAAATATTGATAGAACCTATTATCGAGCATCCTTTTATGTCTAGTAAATTTTTCATTTGAATTTACAGATATTTTATAAATCATAAGTTTTTAAAATTAGCTTTCATTCCAATTTTGCACTTTGATAAAGCCAAACATTTTTTAAATAAAATGAAACGCTCAAGGAAAAGGTACATTTGTTGGCATAAGCAAAGAAATGAGGCAATATGTAGCTACATTATAAATAACATACCAAAAATGTAAAAGATTAATTTTAATTTGGTATACTAAACTTCTTTCAACAAAAAGTAGTTTCAGTAAGTGCAATAATTTGCATTACACAGTCGATGCGCAGAAAATCAATAGTTATTCCTGCAGACGATGTCTGGAGCAACGACGATGCGCCGAAAATCGAGAGGTCTGCCTGTAGGTGACGTCTAGGTGTCCAGGAACACTTTCCGGGCGATAAGACATCTTCTAGAAAGCGACCCATCTGCGGCCCCGACGATGCGCCGAAAATCGGGAGGTGTTCCTGTAGGTGACGTCTAGGTGTCTAGGAACACCTTCCGGGCGATAAGACATCGTCTACAAAGCGACCCGTCTGGGGCACCGTCGATGTGCCGAAAATGGGAAGGTGTTCCTGTACGTGGCGTCTAGGTGTCCAGGAACACCTTCCGGGCAACAAGACATCGATTACGAGGTGATTCAATAAAATTGTCTTATAGAAAAAAAAGAATTTTTCGACGCTCTTTAAAAGATAGAATTCATTTTGGAATGCTACAATGTTTAACGAAATTATTCTTTTAAATAAAGTGATCGCGTATTAATTGCAAAGAAATATTTATTTTTAATAAATCACGATCGATATTTTAATAAATAAATATTTAAATACCGGTGTCTGATTCAAATGCGCGCGAGCAAAGTACGATATTATAAATATCAGAAGGTTTACTGTCTAGCTAACTTCACGGTATGCTGGGAAAGCAATTTTCGTCAACTATATATTACTATATATATAGCTTGTGTGTGGCCAACTTCAGGGTCCTAACATTTTTCGGGCTGGAGAAGAAAAATAAAACGCGATTTTGAGAAATTTCGAATACGCTCTCGTTTATTACGATGTAAACAGCTTTTTTACCAATATTTTTGTTGGAAATTTTAGTTTAGCTATAAATATGATGATATACCAAAAATAGCTTAGGAATAATATTGCTAAGCATTATTTTTTTGATAATGAAAAATGCGAACATGAAACGAGAAGTAAATAGTGGAACGGGTGCCGCGTTGTCTGCTCCTCAAACTCGCCTCCGCGGCACTGCCGTGCCACTGGATAATATGTATAATATCTAAAAATGGTAAATTTGTAAGTAAATTTCAAGAGTATTAATGCATACGAAACTCAAAATTCAAAACTTAAGGTGGCTTTGGCGCAATGGTGCCATATTAAGTCGAGGCTCCAGTGGTCACCTCCTTTGTTTTTGGCAATTTTTAAAATTTCAATTAGTAATTATCTCCGAACTACTTTAGATGGTCTTAAAAAATTGCTTGTGTGTTTGTCTGCTCTTAGTGCGTATGCACAGAAGCATGTTTACAAAGTTTATAGTGCTAATATCTCCTTAACTTGATCGTTTACTTATATTTATGATGACAGAATTAGAATCTCCATTAAAAAATCTGGAATTTGGTATACGATTTTATAAAAATGAATTATTTATAATGGAATAAATACAAAATGAATGTCTTTCCTCATAACGTTACATCTTAAAATAAACATTTTGTAAACTTAAGTTTCTCTAAAATTTAGTCGTTGACCCTGCATTTTCTCAACATAAATGAAAAGTCTAATGTTCAAAGAATATTTTCGTGAAATTTCAGATATTATCAATTATTTATAAAAATTCGCCGAAGCCACCTTAAATACATTTCATCCAGACATATGTTATACATAAATATAACCGAAAAATAAAAATATATTATGAATTTACATAAAAATTTTTGAACTTCTAAAATTTAATTTTAATTGTTATTAAAAACAGAGTAATTTTTTCTATGCAGCCTGTTAATTTTTACAAGAATAATAAAAAGTTACTTTTTTAAAGAATTACTTTTTTTGCAAAAATATGAATGTATCTTGTTTAAACCAAAGTTAAATGAAAAACCACCAGTAAATCTCGAAAAATTTGGGCACCGAACATACTCTATACGCAAAAGGAAAACTCTACACCCCTTTTTTGCGTGTATATATGTATAGATATACAAAACAAAAGCGTGTAGTTTTTTTGTATAGAATATCTTCCGTGTCAAAATTTTCCGATACTTTAACAAGTAAAAGAAATTCGTATCCGAAATACTGCGAAGGGTTATACTTATAAGGGGAGTTTCAGCCCATTGGATCACGGATCTTGATAAAATTGCAGGATGTTATTCCTTAGCAAAAAAGACACGTGTCTCAGCGTTTGTTAAAATAACCTTAGTGACAAAGTTATGAATTTTTTTTGAAAATTCTATAGGAAATCTGTGTTTATAAAAATTCAAATATTTCCGTAATTAAAAATGTTAGCTTATCAAATAAAAATTTTAAAAAAAGTATGCAGCAACAGCTTTCATTTGAGAATAGTTAGATTCATTCCAAAGTTTTATATAGTTAAAGTAGTACTAAAAAATAACGTATATTTTTAAAGCCTAAGTTTCAGTTGACTTTTGTGAAAATTTTAAAGTCATTATTTAAAGTAGCATAACTTTAGAATGAATAAATATTTTTTAATCTAACTACTCCCAAATTAAAGTTCTTGCTGCATACTTTCTTTTAAATTTTTGCTCGATAGGCTAACATTTTTAGTTACGGATATACTTTAATTTTCATAAATATAGATTTCCCGTAGAATTATCAAAAAAATTTTATAACTTTGTTTCTAAGGCCCATTTGAATAAACGCTGAAACGCGTGTCTTCATTTTTTGACTAAGGAATAACATGCTGCAATTGTACCAAGATCCGTCATCCAGAATTGATACTCCCCTTGTTAGCTCGACGGTCTGTAATCATCCGAACTGCGTCGGACCTCCGCGAAAACCTCTTCGCAAGGGTTAAAAGCCTTAGATTGCGCTCGATTCTCGGTTCGGTGATGCCGAAGGCCTCGGAGCCGATACCGTATCCCCTCGAGCATCGCCGGCAACAAAGGCCGCGGTCAGCGGCGGGCGTTCGGGAAAAAGTGACCGGTGGGAAGAGAGAGAACGAGTCTCGAGGCAATTAGGGTGGCGGCTCCGCCGCGGGGAAAGGACGCCTATGGCAAGTGGATCAAGGCTCCGAAATCTGCAAGGCGATCTCCCAGAACTCGGCGGTCTGATCGGCGCGAGAAACGGCAGCGGCTGCTGCGGGGTGTCGTCTTTCTTTTCCGCTTCGGTTCAGCCTGTAAGGTACACTTTATTTTGCGGGGTTTATTGTTGCGAAATCTGGGAGAGATGGGAGCGTTTTATTTTTGAGGGGATTCTGGCTCGATTTTTATTTAGTAACGGGTTAGTAAAAAAAAGGTTATGTTTATTTTGTTTGAGGAAGTAGATTTTGACGATTTTCTGCATTGGGAGTCAACGTCTATTTTATAGATGCTGCTGCATTGTGCAGGATCGATTTGAGTGGAAAAATGATTTTCAGATTCTGTAAAGTAAAGGGTTAAAGTTTGAGGATTTTTTTTAGAAAGCTATATACAGTCTGATATGATGTAAGGGGCAATTAAAATATATATTATATAGGTTGGTAATACGCCTTTGAATGGATGTGTGTACAGGTTGAAATGAGAGACGCTAGTGCGTTATCTATGTACAGTTCGTTGTGCGCCGACCTTCGCACTGTAATGATCTAATTACACCTTCTCGCAATAAATCTTTCTCCGTACACTTAACTAATTCTCTTTATTTATTTGCATTACCTGCTCCGAAATAACACAGCCTAACGCCAAATGTACTTTTCTAATAGAGAAAGATAATGCTGCACATTTATAAAACAGGAAATATATTTTTAAATTGCATTGTAAATTAAAATGAATTGCAAAAATAAACTGAATAACATTTTTTTAAACTTATGTGAGAATTATCTGTCTATTGAAATAGGCTTGGTGCCACAAATGCTTTTTTAATATAAGATCAAAGTAGGTAAGTTTTATTACATAAAACTTAAATTAAATGAATCTTATTTTCTGTATTAATTAACTTTAACAAGTTTAGTATTTTGTAAGAGTTAAAGG
This sequence comes from Ormyrus labotus, assembly GCA_035582975.1. Lineage (NCBI taxonomy): Eukaryota > Metazoa > Arthropoda > Insecta > Hymenoptera > Ormyridae > Ormyrus > Ormyrus labotus. Next base: position 9,995 of record JAWWEO010019336.1, on the reverse strand, counting down.
TTTTAATTAATTTATTTCATTGTATTAATACCACATTGATCGAAAAATTATATTTATTACCAAATTTTTTATTTTACAGTGAAAATTTTTTAACTTTTTAATATAAAAATATATCTGATAAGTGTCCGTTTAAATTAAATATACTATCGGTGATCGGTGAATTATGGAAATTAGCTTGTTAACGTGTATTATTAGGCCAAGATTTTGTTTTAGAGACATTTCGAAAGTGAAATCAAATGTCGAAGAAATTTGTTACAGATTCACTTTACATAACATAGTAAGTATGAATTTTGTAATAATATTATTATATAAAGAGTTTGAAATCATTCTAATTCTCTTACAATTTATATAGAAGAAACCTCCAAAAATACGAACATTCTGCCACTTTACTATCCAATAAACATAATTATAATAAAATAATAAATAATCATACGTCGTAAACGACATATCCACCGATCAAGACACCCAAATAAAACGACTCCAATTACCGCCTTTAATTACCCCAACGAAGATCGACGCGCATTCGGCAAAGCGCCCAAACGAGTCAAAGGTAAACAGCGACCGTTCCAAAGCGGGAAAAAAGACACGCGCCGCTATCGAGGCAAAGTGCGCGCGCGTGTAGCAATCGGAGAGTACCGCGGCGGCGTCTGCCTCAATTTCTAGACGTCGTTACAGCTCGCAGACGCGGCGCGCGGGCGTGGCCGGTCGAATGTATCGGACCTTGCGCGTCATTGGGTAATCGTCCAAGCGGGTGAAAGTGCCCCGTCTGCGGGCACGCGAATTGGAATTCAAATTTAATGCGCTTCGCTGTGCTGGAAGGTCCGGCTGATGTGGCTCTTTGCGTTTATGGATTTATTTGTCTGCCGGGCGTAAGGACTGTCGATTGTTATCGAGGCTCCTTGCTTTTTTTTCTGGCGGCCGACCTTTCGAACGTATTTAGCGGAGAAGTAGTGCGATGTGATTAATGATATCGCATGGTAAAATTTCGACAAATGTTGATTTTGATTATTTTCTTTTTATTGCTAGAGTCACCAGGTATATTAAAAATTAAAAAAGTTTTTTGAATAAAATAATTTTTAATATTTTTTGCTGTTAATCTTGCATTAGCTGGATTAATGATTTAGTTTTTTGTATTAAAAATTTTGATTGAAAATTTGGTAATCTGTAATAGCTTGATTAATGATAATATAAGTATTATGCCTTACATTATTCATTCAATTTTACACTTCATATAATATAAGATGCGTATTTATCGATTACGTAAGAGACGTATTAAACCTTTTTAAAGAATCGGTCTCGATAAATAATTATTGATGGAAATACATTTTTATTCAGGTGGCCAAATAACTTGTTCTCCAATTCTGTCAAAGAGGTTCATCAAACTAGAAAAATAAAATCCAAAATTTGCTCTAAACGGTGCTAAATTAACGTTTATTACTTGTAATCAGTTCGTTCGCTGCTACATATACACTTAATACAAATAAATATACAAAAACAGTCTCTCAAAACAAAACTCGTGAAAACTATCCTAAAGAACCTGCCGTGCAGCCTCTAGTGCAGGTAGGACTTGGCGAGGAGGGGTCCGCCGGAGTAAGCGAGGCCCGGGGCCGCGTACGACTTGTAAGCGAGGGCGGGTGCAGGAGCGGCGGCGTAACCGGTGGCGTAGGCCGGCGCGGCGTACGACTTGTAGGCTACGGGGGCAGCGGCGTAGGCGACGGGGGCGGCGTGAACGGCCTTGGCAACGACGGCGTGCTGGGCGGGCTCCTTGTGGACGACGGCGTTGAAGCCGTTGTGGTCGTCGGCGGTGTACTCGACGACGCGACGGGTGCCGTCGGACTCGAGGAGGGAGTAGCGGCCCTGGACCTGGTCACCGTTGCGGGTCTCCTGCTGCGACTTGGAGTCGCCGGTGATGGTGTCGTGCACGTCGTAGGAGTAGCTGTACTGGGGGTTCGGGTCGTACTCGTCGTTGGCCACGATGGTCTTGGCGACGGCGGGGGCGGCGGCGTAGGCGACAGCCGGGGCGGCGATCGACTTGTAGGCGAGGGCCGCGGGGGCCGCGGCGTACGAGTACGTCTGCAGAGGGGCCTTGTAGGCCAGCGACGGACCCGCCGAGTAGGAGACAGCTGGACCGGCCGAGTAGGAGACCGCTGGTCCGGCCGAGTAGCCCAGTGGGGCGGACGGCAGGAGGCCGGCGCTGGCGCAGGCGACCAGGGTGCACAGGGCGATGAGCTGCAAAATCGTTTTGGCTCTTTGTTATTGAAATTTTTTATGAAAGGCAGGGTTTTAACTCTTTCAGTTGCTATTTTTAGGATGATAGAACATGTTACACTTAATCTTTTAGTAAAAAATTTAATTTAAAAATTGTGTTTAACGTATTGCATTTTAAATAATTAGGAATAGCTTATATTATCGGACGATCAAACCGTGGGATTATAGTAGTTTTCAATAAAAGTGCGAGAAAGTGATTGGATCCTCGTGTAGTCCCCGTTTTCGTCCGAGCGAAGCGAGGGTGAAAAGTAACACTAGGTTAAAATTATTTTCTCGCTCGTATATCGAACAAAATTTTTTGATACGACGTAAACAAAACTTGATTTAGCTCATGCATTTTTAGTCAAAATTAAGCTTTGCGCACGAAGTACCAAAAAATTCTAATTAACGGGTTTAGAAATAATTGTTAGTAAAAGTAGACACGTACATATAAAATCATTGTAATTGAAAAAGAGTTACTCATAAATACAAAAATATAAATTTGTAGAGAAAATTGCCTTTAAATTATATCATCTGAGAAGATTTACAATTCTTTGATTTTTCATTGATCTTTTTAAAAGTTTAGAAAGACCAATATAAATTTTGCACATAATAAAACTGAAGCCTAATTAAGCATTTAAATCTCGATATATTCGTTATTGAATTATTCACCCGAATTTAATGATCTGTCTTTTGTAAATGAATCACGACTGTGAAAAATTTAAAAACGCGATAATTCGCTTATTTGAAAAAGAACTGCCGAGTATACCTTGAAAGCCATTGTGTGTGTGAGAGCTGCTGCTTCTGCTACTGCTGCTAGTCGCTCGAGACGCAAGGTGCAAGTGATGCTTTACCGAATGATCCGCGGCTCTTTTATAGCGGGCCACCGAAAAATGCGGCACGCCGGGCGGGGGAGAGGCACGCGTGCATACTCGCATTCTCGCGAAAATTGGATCAGGCCCGCGGGTGCAGCGAAATGCAGCCGGCGGGGCTGGCCTTGTCGTTGCGCAACCGCGGGCCCGTTTCGCTCGCAGGCGGATTATCCGCTCCCTCGTCACCGAGGAAGACACGCCGCTCGACTGCTTCTCGACGGGGGTGGACGCGGGAGCTCGTCCGATTGTCTGGGATGGGAATGAATCCGCGGGAATGACGAAATACCGGCTGGGAGTTTGTTTGCGCGCGTTGCGCAATGGGCGTGTGCGCTGACCTTCGAGGCGGGCCGGTGTAGATATTGCAAGTGCGGGAAAAAAGCACTGTAATTACCGGGGGCCCGCTGCCGTCTGGAAACAACGAAACGTGCAGCTTTCTTCTCGAGAAAACGCCCGGCAATTAATTTTCTCTCTTTTTGAAGAAAGCGCCGCAAATATTTCGGTACGAATGAGGGCATTCTTAAATGAAAATTTATGTTGTTTTTCAAGTAAACTGGAAGCTTTGAGCTGACAAGTCGAGAATGTGGGACGTTGATATTGAATTGAAATAGCTTTTAAGGAAAAAGATTTTGTTATCGGCAATAAATGTATAAAGACGATAAAACTTTATTTTAATTTTAAAAGTGTAAAAAAGTCTTAATTGCATATTTTGGGCTTTTAATATTGAGATTCAATACATTTCTCACATACATTTGAAACTAAATATTTTAAATCTGTAAAATTGCAAATTAATGAATTGGGCGATATAAAAACTAAAAATTTTTTAGAAATAAAATAAAAATCATTTTCTTACTAAACTTTTTATAAGGAATTGGGATAATGACCTAAAACTGCGTTGATCAATGCATTTATTTATATACATCAAACTGAAATTTCGGTGTAACCTTGATGTTCTCGAACGAGCTCCTTCCATAAACCAGGTGTAAAAGGTACGAAATTATGTCAAAGCTTATTTTTTATTTCAACGAGGAATTTCAAAATTGAATGGAAAACAAAATGACTTATTCAAGAGCTAATTATTACAATTACTTGCTATATAAGAATTATGTTAATGTAATTACAATATTGATTTCTTTATCATTAAAAACTGTTTTATAAATATTTGTATTAAAAAAAAAACAGTAGTTGGAAGTTTTCACTATTATTTGACCAATTTTAGACGAATTTTTTGTAGATTGACGAAATATTAGTGAAATGGCTAAAAAAAACTCGTGAAATTTTCAACAGGGAAATATCTACGTATAAAAAGTACTTGTTAATTAATAAAACGTTTTTATGGATAGATTATCGCCGAAAAAAAGCTTTTTAAATGTCTATTAGGTAAGGATTGAAAGAAGCATCGCTGTATTTTGATATGTGTATGCAAAGTTTCGTTTTATTGTTGTTCGCAATGGATTAGATTTACACTGTACATAATTACAATTAAAAAAAACGAATAAATAATTTCTCAACAAACATCGATGGTCTCTATGAAGCGAAAAATGAGGAATCTGTACATTTTACAAGTGGATCAATGTCTAGTGGTAGTAGGTCTTGGCAACAACAGGTCCGGCGGAGTAAGCCAACGCGGGGGCAGCATGGACGGCCTTGGCGTAGACGGGGGCAGCGGCGTAGGTGGCCACAGCAGGGGCAGCGTAGGTCTTGGTAACGACTGGGCCAGCAGCGTAGGTGGCGACAGCAGGGGCGGCAGCGTACTGGACGGTCTTGGCGACGACTGGAGCAGCGGCGTAGTGGGCAACGGCGGGGGCAGCGGCGTAGGTGGCGACGGCGGGGGCGGCGTAGGTCTTGGCTACGACTGGAGCGGCGGCGTAGTGGGCGACGGGGGCGGCGTGAACGGCCTTGGCGTAGACGGGGGCGGCAGCGACGGCGTGGACGGCGGCCTCCTTGCGGACGACTGCGTTGAATCCGTTGACGGGGTCAGCGGTGTAGTCGACGATGCGGCGGCTGCCGTCGGCCTCGACGAGGGAGTAGCTGCCCTGGACGACGTCGCCGTCGCGGGTCTCCTGCTGGGTCTTGGAGTCACCGGTGATGCTGTCGTGCACATCGTAGTTGTAGCTGTACTGGGGGTGGGGGTCGTACTCGTCGTCGACGGTCTTGGTGACTACGGCCTTGGCTACCGGGGCGGCGTAATGGGCTACGGCGGGGCCAGCGGCGTAAGCTACTGGGGCAGCCGGGATGATTCCAGCGTTGGCGTAGGCCACGAGGGCACAGAGGGCGACGAACTGCGAACGAGAGAGTAGTTTTTTTAAATTTTTTTTTATTTTTTAAGAGGTAATTTACTTATGTAAACCTGTAGAGGTATACAAAGATACCTGTACACATAGGCTGGTATATAAAACACTTAAAAAAGTGTAAGAACCTAGAAAGTTATAAAAGCTAACATATTTTACAAAATATATTTTATCTCTAAGATAACAGAAAAATATTGTTTCACTAGAATCAGCACTTATAAACTTTATTGTATTATTCATATTGAATATTTTTAAATTTTCTCTTAATACTAGCTTTATTTTTCGAGGTTCTTGAGATCCTTGAGTATAGGCTATTGAAAATTCTCACGGCTACTACATAACTATTTTTATTACTTATAGTTTTGCTAATTTTTGGCATTTGTAAATTTTTATATGTACTAATCAAATAAATTTCTTTTAATTTTGTATAATACTCTATTAGTTAAATGCTTTTTAATTATGATTTTATTCTGGAGAAAAACGTAATTGTTTTAAAGATAAATTGAACGCCGCGGTGTTTAAAAGTTACCAGCATCGATCGGTCAAAAGATTCTATCAAGCCTACCTTGAAAGCCATTGTTAAAAGTCTTGGTCGAGCTGCTGCTTGAGCTGCGAGATGTGACTGATGTCTCGGACAGTGGATACGGCCTCTTTTATACTGGGACTGTCGAAAAATCGCTCCTTGAATTCGTGCTCCGTTTCTTGCTCAAAGTAGCCAGCCGGGGTGGAGGAATCAAAAAATTTGGCTAGAAATTAGATCGTGCCCCGGAGGCAAAGCAAGCCGTCGACACCAGTCGAGGTTGTCTCTCTGCGCTTGTCAGCTATCTTTGTCCACGCGGATTACATAAAAAGGCTCGCTTTGGCTTGTGTTTATCTGCAGCGCGACATGTGCCACGAAATCATATTCGATCCTTGTGTTTTCTTTTTCGTTTAATCTTACGGGGCGATCTTTAGGCGCGATATACTTTGCTGCCGGGCTGTTTGATGGATGGATTTCGTTCTATTCTCGTAGGCTGTCCTTGTCTTTTTTGCTCGATTAATATTCCATTAGGCTGCATAATTAGTGTAAGTTGAACGTATGATTTGAGTTGCATTCATCAAATTCTTTTTTTTTTTTTTTTTGTTGAAGTCTACAAAATCCTACATGAAACTACAAAGAGTTACAAAATTTTCATTTAATTTTTTAATTAATACTTTCAATTTTTTTTTTAGATAACTAGAAGCTTACTTTTAAACTTTCTCTACGCTTTTAATTATTAGTATTGTCAAACATGTAATTCTGTAAGAAAATTGTCAAAGTTGTCAATTTGTGCCATAAAAAATGGCAATTCAACAATTTATTTTGAGCATTTAGTGAGCAGCGGGAGGAAATGATATATTGAGCAACTAAGGAGTAAAGTTGGTTTTTTCTAGCAAAGATGGTGATTGAGCACTCGTAAGACTTGCCTTGTGCCATCACCCACGTCAGAGTCTGTAAAAGTCAATTCCTCCCTTGTTACAATACTGTAATTTTTTTAATGAGAGTAGGGGTATATCCTTTTCTTACATGAAAGGTGTGAATGGGATCGGGCACTTCGAGTGATTCGATTGCCGTAACAATAAAAATTACTGAATGAAAAATCATTGAATGTCTTCAAAGTTAAAAGATGAAACTCTAAGTGATAGTCATACAAACTCAAGAGTACTTACAAAGAGAGTTCGCGACCTTTGGATCACGGATTTTCTTGTAATTTCGGGATATGTTTTTTAATATTAAAATATGAAAGAAGCCACGCCCGTTCCGTCCCATGCTCGATTTTTTCAAAGTTATAAGCTCTTTTAGCGAAAATATAACGAAAATAAACTTTTCTTTAATCGCTTATAACTTTGCAGCAGCTAACTATAACGTATTTTAACTACCAGCAGTCAAAAGATAAGATCAAATCCTAATTTGTTTTTCAGATTCTGTATATCAAATGAAAAACTTAAAGTTGTAGAATATTTATTTGTGATCATTAAAAACTTAAGTATTTTACTTTATTATCTGCGATTGAGTACAAATAGTTTTTTATTTGTTGTAGAGAAAATTCTACTTTCTTTTAAAATAATACAATGTACCTAATTTGTTTTTCAGATTCTGTATGTCAAATAAAAAATAAAAGTTATTTTTTTTAATGAATTCGTTACTCAATTATTTCATGCGATATATTGTATTCAATAATGCCATTTTTTTAGTAATTTCTACCATATCTGTGTCAAACTGTGCCAAATTATGCCAGATTGTATCAAACTGAGCTAATTAATCCCAGATTATGTTCAACTGTGCCAATTAACTATGCCAGATTGTGTTAAACTGTGCCAAACTGTACCAAATTGTACTAAACAAGGATTATCTACACCAAGATTCTAAGCAGAGAAGCCGAATCAATATTGTTTAAAATAGAATTTTGAACTATGCAAATTCGAGTTAAACTCTATCAAACTGTGCCAAAATGTGTTAAATTATAACAAATTGTTCATAATTTTGCAAAATTATGCTAAATGTCCGAAATCGCACAGCTTGACACCACAGACATCACTTAAGCACAGTTTCTGGCATATTTTCGCACAATTATGCATAGTGTAACACCGACTGCTACAGTTTAGCACATCACTTTATTTCCACTGGGGACATTTTTAATTGGCTATAACTTTTGAACAAATAAAGATTTTTGGATGTCTTTTTTTTAATCGATAGGATTTGATCTCACCTTTCAAATTACAGGAGTTAAAATATTATGCCGTTAATAGTTCAGAAGTTATGTGATTAAACAAAAATCGATTTTTCATCGATTTTCGCTAAAATAGTTTATAACTTTGAAAAAATCAAGCATGAGACGGAACGGACGTGGCTTCTTTCATATTTTAACATTAAAAAACATATCCCGAAATTACAAGAAAATCCGTGATCCAAAGGTCATGGCGACTCTTTAATAAGAAACAACAAATATTAAGAAAGCCTTGATAAAGGTATTAATAAAAAGAATACCGAAACTTCGGCAAAAATTTAAAAGACATTGTTCTTCTGGATCAGTCAAGCGTTTTACCATTCTTTAATCAATAAAAATTACTTTTATTGCGTATTGTTATAGACTTTAAACACAAAAATTATTCGACATTAATTTATCGTTTTTTTGTTAAAAGATGAAATTTATATTATTATATAAATTATTATATGGTACTTGTGATCAATAGGAGGTAAAGTATTTAGAGAAGGTAGAGAAGGAAGGGTAGGAGGTGTTCAATAGACACTCGAAATGGTTGATTTTCCATTCGGTTTGCACGTATGGGAAAAAGGCCCTTTTCATGCACGTGAATTGAAAAAAGTCAATATTTCTCTCTAATTATACAATGTAATAGTATTTGAAAATTTGTTAATTTTCAGAATAAATTTTGCATTTTTAAATAACTTATTTACGTAACATGTGAATGCGCGTAAGTATTTGTTACTCTTAATTTCGGTTTCGCTTTGGTTGATAACAGATTTGTTTAGCAGATTGCGTAATGTATATTAGTATTAATTATGCATTACGATTTTACGTTTTCTCGAAAAATAAGGATTGTCTGCTTTTAAGTCAGATTATGTATGAAAAAGTTATTGAAAGTGACGTAATCACAGTACAAATTATGTATATTTATTTTTATATTACATTATATACATTTATTATCTTCTTTTGCCCTATAATATACTGCTTTGTTTAGTTTATTCAAAAAATTCGAATATTAATTCAGTCATAATAGTATAGTTTCGATAAACAGTAGGACATTAAATTCTTAAATTTTTTTTAAAATCAATTCTTTATAACAGTAGCTTTAATTTGACAAGTGAGTATGTAATTCAAATTAGGTATGTACAAAATAATGATATCGTATTTATGTATAAACATAAATACGAATTCCTTCTAAAGTTAATTTTCTATAAAGTTTAACAAAAAAACAATAGACGAAAAATCAACATAAATACATCCAATAAATGTTTAGGATTTGGTGACCGATCATGCATATTGTCATATCACAATTATTCTTTTAATGAGTTAAAATTTAATATTGCCTATTGATAAAATTTAATTTAGCCCATAATATGTAATGATTAATAATATCGCTATATTGTAATACTTATAAAGAAAAAAAAACCTCTAGATTTAATTATTTTACCTTTTTGATAAAAAAAAAAAAAAAAAAAAAAAAATCGATGCCAAGTCATTGGCAGTTAGCTTCCTACGAATTTATTGTTCCATTATTATCTTGTTTGTATTATTTTATTTTTCTATGCCCATTTTAGAATTTAATGAACAGCTAACAAAATTTAAATATAAATTTTATTATTGGAATATTTAAAGTCCTAAAAAAACAGAATTTTTGAAACTCTATGTACAAAGCTTGATTTCGCGCAAGCTTGAATAAAAATGCATGCGTTAAATTAAGTCATATAAAAATATTAGCCAAAGAAAAATAATTATTTTTTTATTATTTTTATTTTATATGAACTATGGTGCTAAAACTAATGTAAAATAAAGGTGATTTTAACCTGGTGTTACCTTTTCACACTATCTTCGTTTTGAAAAAAATT
>JAWWEO010019335.1:0-15154 GCA_035582975.1 Ormyrus labotus | reverse complement strand
CAAACTCCATATAAAACCGGTATATGGTTAAAAATATACAATCCATATAGTATTCAGATACTTTTTTTTTACTTGGGAAGTTACAAATTGACAATTGAAAATTATAAATGAATAAGTTACAAAACAAGAATAATAGTATCGAATGAGTCTAAGAAAGTGCCAGTATTCGAATGAACTTGGACGTCCGAGTGGGGTGGACTGTTGTGGACTGGACTGGCTGTTGCTAATTGTTGCTGCTTTTATAGTCTTTTAATTATTGATTAATTGATTGAAAATGTCTCATACGACTGTTAAGAAATGTTTGTTCCTTTAAAAATAGCTTTGTAAATGAATGTTTTCTTATACTTTAGAGAAAATTAATAAAGTAGCAACAATTTAACATGTTTATTTATGTTCCTAAAATTATTATCTGCTAGTACATAAATAACTAAATAAATTTATTATTAAATGACAAAGTTATTTAAATAGTACTTTTCGTTACGAGTGCGGGAAAGCGATTTTATCCTCGTGTGACCTTTTCACCCTCGCTTCGTTCGGGCGAAAACGGTCACACGAGGTTAAAATCACCTTCTCGAGTATTATTGAGAATTTGTGTTATTGAGAATTTTTAAAGTATCTATAAGAAGGATTTACGAAGCAACTGTAGAATTTCAAATCCATAAAATGGCAGTGAAAAGTTGCGAGAGCGAGAGAGACGACTTCATTATTAAAATACGTCGTTTTTTAGCAGAATTTTTAAATGTCAATTATGCATCACTTATGATCATATCGGCTAATTTAACGTTTTAATTTTTCTGAAACTTCAAATATGGGTAATATTTGAATTAAACAATTGACAACTTTAAAGAATTCAATGTTTGACTCTTGCTTTTTTCACAAGTCACACAAAGTAAATTTTAGTCTTTCTTCAAGGCCCATAATCACTCGGACAATTTTCAGGTAGTCAATCGAAAAGCTGTCTGTCCCTTCTTTCCCATCATTAGTTTGCCTCTCCACTTTTCTTCCCAGCATTTTCTTTGTGATTCTCTCTCTTCCTTCATTCTAAGACTTTCTCCTTGTGCAGAAATTTCGGAATACCAACTTGCAGCTTATGGTGTACTAATTAAAAACCAAAATTATTTTGACTTTTAGCCTACTCTAAAGATTCTATTTCCTTTGACAAAATTTTGAAATACTTACTTGAACCTTATAGTACGCTAGTCATCTTGTACACTAACCAAAGTCTTTTTTTACTATTGACCTAAAAATCCAATTTTTATATTTTACATGAAATTAAACATTTGCTTCGACTTTCTAAACTTTCCTAAATTTTTAATACCTACTCAAAATGATGATTTCTTAGTGGAAATCCTGCAGTTTTTGACTTTTGACCAGCAAACACATCTAGGCATAATGACTTTAAATTCTATTGATTATTCGCTTCGTAAATCATCTGTTATAGATACCTACTTCAAAATCTCTCAATTAATGCAGAAGTTTACAAATTACTTTTTATTCACTAATATCAGTAGAAACGTAGAGAGAAAACATTATTCATTGGATTTTGAAGTAGGTATCTATAACAGATGATTTACGAAGCGAACGATCAATAGAATTTAAAGTCATTATGCCTAGAGGTGTTTGCTGGTCAAAAGTCAAAAACTGCAAGATTTTCACTAGGAAATCATCATTTTGAGTAGGTATTAAAAATTTAGGAAAGTGTAGAAAGTGTAGATAGAGGGGCAGAGAGTAGCAGAATGAACTGCTGACGCATGCAAAAAATGTGCACATAAATCTTCCTTAACTTAACGAATTATTAATTATGTCATTGCTAAAAATCTGTCGTTTTTTGCTGGATTTTTAACTACAAATTATGTATCGCTTAGCCATATCGGTTAATTTAGCAGTTTAATAGTTAAGAACTCGCTAAAGATTCTAGCAGGATTGACATTTTTCTTTATTTCCAAACTGGGAAGCCTTATTCTCCGCGATTAAAAGCTCACTTTTTAAACCGTCACTTACTTAATTATTTTACTGCTAAATATAACTGCCGGCTGATTCAATTAAACCTTCGTATAATTTCCCGCTTTCGAAAGTCAAATGAAATAGGCTAAAGATTTGAAGTCTGATTCGCTTAATTGTGCACGAAAGCTGTCTAATCAAGTTAAGGGATAGCGTGTAATCAATTCTGATGAGATGTAATTAGGTGTAGTCAGGTGTGGTAAGGCCCATATTTTCAGCTAGGTCGTAATTATGAGCGATTAGTACAAACAAGATATGTAATTACGACTAAGAGGGCTTCGCGTCTACTTTACGTCTTGAGCTTCAAATTTACGAGCACGAATCCTAAACAGATTTTGCCATTTAGATCGTGTTCCAACGATACTTCCACAATATTATGATAACAATTCCCTGGTAGAATTTTCAGCATTGAAAATGGCCAGGAAAATAGTTAATAGATAAGTCCCGTGGCTATTTAATAGGTCTTGATGAAACGCTTTTTTTCATATGATTTCGCTATTAAATTTTCTTTCTAATTGACATTGGCTAGTAAATAGCTGAGAAAGTTATTGTTGTAATATGAAATATATCCTAGCATAATAACACGATAAGTTTGACCTTGTAATTACGTAAGAAAAAATTCTCAATTTTAAATTGCCAAAAAATTTGATTTTAATAGTCAAGAATAAAATTATCAGCTTTCAAAACTTTAATTATTGATCTTTATTTGTGTTTTATTATAGAACATTAAACGTAAATAAACTAATATAAAATTGAATTAAATATAAATACAGTATATAATTTGTGTATGACGAGATTACATATAGTCTTACTTTTTTAGAATATTTAGATTAGCTGCTTAATACCTTAAAAATGGGTTAAAGCTTTTATTCTATCTGCTAGAAAATTATATTCCAAAAAGGTTAGCTCGTTCCTATCTAATCTTTTCTTTTGCTACCCATTTCCTAGGTAAAAAATGTTTTCCATTTCTACTAGGGTTCTAATTTTTGCGTCAAATTAAGTTAAGTTGCATTATACGTCGTCGAGGCCGTAAGCAATTTTCAAATTGCGTACAGACGGGCTTCGTTAAAATGAAAATTGATCAACATCGAGGATCGTTAAAAGAGTCGATTAATTAATCAGCCGTAAGTGTTTGCCAACCAGCTGTTTGCCGCGGCGTTGCTTTGCAATTATACGGGAAATAAGAAAATTGCGACGGCGGGCGTGCTTGTAGTTACATCGACGGCATTTCGCGCCGCTTTGGAATCTCCGCTCTTGTACGGTTGCACGTTCGGGAGTTAGTTCGGTACGCGCGACAAAGGCGCTCTCCAGACTGTGCCAAATTAGGACTTTGACGCGCGATTTGAAGCCACGAAGCTTTTCCCATTGTGCGTGCCGCTGCACTTGCGCGCGGCGACGCCTCTTTCCGGCAGTCGAGAGGAATCGCTTTTTGGATTCGACTTTAGATTAAATATCGGGCTAAAATTACCCCTCGAAATTTGGATGGAACTCGAATGATTTTGACAGTGGAGTAAATTTTATCCAGATGTAATGGGCGATGCTTTGAAGTTTTATTTTTATGTGTAAAAAAATTACACATCGTTTTTATAGTGATTTTTCGTGTTTCTTAATATTTATAATAAAATAAATTATTCGCGGTCGCGCCGTGTTGACAAGTACCCTGTTGACTTGCTTCTCTTGGGTGTACACGTAAAGTTGCATTTTTGTCATGAAGAATAAAAATAAGCTTTGATTTTCTACATATATACAAGAACCCTGTTGACCAAAACACTTTTCGAAAACGGTCCCGCAAGTATCTGCAAAGTTATTTTTCTAAGCAGTTTGCGCAAAGTTCGATTTTGAGCACTCATTTCAATGCTCAGACCGTATTCCCGCCGTTTTAGAACGGCTTGCAAAGTAAATAAATAGAACTTTCCATTTTTAGAAAAACTACAGTTACAACTACAGCTCTTTTGTACACTTATAGCATAAAATACTGTTTCAAGATTAAAATAATATATGTTGAAATATTTTCATGGAAATTGATAAATAAAAAAATAGTTTAGTGGTAAGAGCGTGCTTAAAAAAAACAAGGGTTTGGGTTTAAATCCACGTTTGGGATTTTTTTTTTTTTTTTTTGTTATTTTACTTATGGCCAAAAAAAATTGTTCAAAAAACTTTTATTTATAACTGACACCTAGACATCATCATCGATGACTTAGTACTTGGTGTAAATATAACAAAATAAGTGCATATATTCTTAGTGTATATATAGCAGCTATGAGATTACGTACCTTTTTGTTGTTACAGCTAGAGAGCGTAAAAAAAGAAAGAACAGTGCACAAATCAAACACTTTCTGCATTGAAATCGGTGCAGGATATACTTACTTTCGACCGAGGTATAAAGCAAAATTATTTATTTATTATTTTTTTATTTATTTATTTCAACCAATAAATTATATTGTAATCCTACATAGGCATTAATAGCCTGAACGCCGGTCTGGTTTAACAGATCTAACAAATAACACTTAAAAACTAACTTACATAACGAAAGAGCAACTAAATGTAGTTTTTTACCACTTTCCAAAGTAATTTCAATATTTATAATATGTTTAAATTAACTAAAAATGGTATTTATTTTCAGAACTGGAGTGGAACAAGAAATTGCGCTCAAATTTTTTATGTAGATTTTTGACATAGATTTGTAGAGAATTATAATTGATAATATATCCTAGTTTTTATTTCAAATGTTAGTTTTTCATTATCGAAAACATTAGTTATAAACATGAGCATCATTAAGCAGGTTCATCATCGACACCATGAAAATAAGGCATGGAAAAATTTTAAATTTATAGAAAAGTGAAAACAGAAATTACAATTTTGATGAAGTATACTTACATTTTAGTGTCCTTAAATTTTAAGCATTTTTGTTAATACTGCGATAATTAAGAAAGTATTTATATTTTGTTTTTAGGTTCTGTAAAATCGTTTCTCTTTTTCACCAGGGATGAAAAAATTTTTTTATTTAATTGCCATGTGAACGAACGACTTGCCCAGCAGTTTATCTTACCTGCAAAGTTATTTCGATACGGAAACCATCAAAACATCATGTTTTACCAAAGAAAAATAAAACACACCACGGCAGCCCCTCTAGAAATCGCATTGAACCGCCTTGCCTTGCTATAATTTATAAATTAAAGGATGGAAATGCACGGCAAAGCGAAGCGTCGGAAGATAAATCGCATCGGGAAATTTCCCGGCCGTTTAACCATTTTCTCGCAACACATCTACGACGCGCCGCCGCGCGGCTCTCCTGCACGTAATTAAACTCTCCCTCAAACCTGCAATCCACATTATCACCGAATTCCCGCAGCATCAAGCCGCCGACTAATCCCTCGAGTTTATAAACCTTCCGTCCGTGAAAATTCGGCCTCGCAAAGTGAAAAATACCGCAGGAAAGAGGAAAAGGAAATATATATATATTTCCGAAGACTCGTCCCCCGATGTAATCCCGATAAATGTTACCGCGCGGAAAGCGACGGGCATTCCTGAAAATCCCCGGCGCGCTCGTTACACACGCTCGATTTATTAATTCAGCGTCGCAACGCACCGCGAGGGGCCGGCCTACAATATTTATCGAAGCCGCGCTCCTCCCGTAGGAGAGAGCCGCGCCGCGGCTGCGTTCTTTATATATATATATATATGTATATACGCGGCGAGCCCCGGAATCCGCTAAATTTATAATCAGCCGCGTGTCTCGCCGGGCGCATCTGCGAGAGCGACGACTTCCCGGCATGTTTATCCGTCGCGGCGTTGGTTTGCGGGCCGCTTAGCGGGGCGAGCTCTTCCTTGCATGCTCTCTTCGTTGCCTCGTTGCTTCGTTTTCTCGAGCAGGTAATTATGGTTGATCGATTTATTTTCGTTGTTTTAAATTTATTATTTTAATTTTGGGATGCATTGCCTCGGCTATTGTTTTATATAGCTTGATGAAAATGGTCGATTGATTAGAACGATTGTTCCCTTGAGGGCTTGATAATATTTTAAGATAATTGAAGACATTAACTTAAACGAGATAGTCGTGGTTTTAATATTTCAGGAAATAAAACACTGAATACTGCCTGTAAATGCAACGATAATAGGTCCTTTCTATTTATCAGCCAATCCGCATTGAATGTATTTTTTATTAATTTAAAGATGGAGAAGGCCGTTTAATTGTTAGCGAAAGAAAGGCTACTATATTTTATTAATTAATTTAACCAATTTTAAAAATTCACTTAAATCACAAGTTTGAACTTGAAAGACTTTCACTCGATTAAAATTATTATTATTATAAAATATACGGAGAGTCTCAACAGTCAGGTGAAAAATTAGTATTTAATAAAAAAAAATTTAATTTTTTTCTTTTTAAATTATAGGTATTTTTATGCTCTTTAAAATGATTTTTGTTCGATTCTCAATCCTATAATTAAAAAAAAAAAAAAAATTAAAATTAAATTTTTTAAAAATCGAAAATTGACGATAAAACGAAAACGAATAAGCGAAACAATAAAAGAATTTTTTTTCGTCGCCATCACAAAAAAAATACTAAAAAAATGAGCCTTGAAAGATGAAAATTCATTCAGTAGAATCCAGGCCTATGCACACACACATACATCCACACAGACATTTTTCAAAAACTATTTATTTATTCTTAGTCCTGACATCTCAAAATGCAATTCTAATGTTTTAAGAACAACCTCAAAAATTACTATCATAAAACTTCCTTTAGGAGGCAGCAAAATTTATGAATTTTAAATTAAAAGATTACAGTTTTGCATTAAAATTTTTGCTTTGTAAACTAACATCTTATATTTTACTTACTTGAGCAATGTAGTCATAACTACCAGATACCAAATAATTGAGGTTAAAAAAATTCTCCTAATAAGATTGATTGTTGATAGAGTAGTTATAAAATACGACTTAATGGACTCTTTTGCGACCCGTAAGCGGTTTTCAATTAAGTGCGAATTCAAATTGCTACCTGTTTCACTCGGAATCCGCTAGGTGGCCGCCCGCTCAATTCAACCACCTCGAGCGTAAACTATCTCCGGAGGGGCATATAAGCGATAACGCGACCGATACTGGCAGACTCTGGTAAACCGACTTTCGATAAGAAGCCAGGCTAGGACTTCCAGGTCCGGGTTTACCTAAGCACCGATAGTACGGCTGGCAGGGTTCGACCTCCAGCTTGCCACACACAGGTGGAGGCTAACCCCCTCCACCTTTAAAACCATTAAAGTCTTTAATTAACTTAAAATCTTAAATTAACTTAAAATCATTAAAGTCGGACATTACGGTTACTCAATCGAAAAATATTGTTCCCACGTCGGCCATAAAATTTTTCGGTCTTGCGTGTAAAAGTAGCGTTCCCCGGACCTGGTTTGTAGATCTTCAGACGCTAGTTTCCATGCGTAAACGTTAAGTTCTATTTTACAGTCTAAGTACGCAATAGTACCAAGGCCAGTAAAATAAGAAATGTGACCGAGCCGAAGCTGAAGTTGATAAACATGTAATCTGAGGCTTTCTTTTTTGCTGGCCAAGATGTGTATTCTAATTTTCTGCCCTCCGGCCGGGAAGTTGGTGTTTTCCGGTCGCAGGACAGAAAAGTACTATTTCCAGACAGTAATACCTATAAGAAATGTTTCAGGATAAATGAAATAAGATACTTGAATAAATTTAAAAACTTAAAATCTTAAATTATATATTTATACAAATTATTTACATTTTAATTATTGCATAATTATACTATACTAGTTAAATACAACGATGAGATCAGTAATACATACATAAATTAGTGACTAGGATTTTTGTACTATTGGTTTTGCCGCTTCTATCAAATTAAGAAAGTCTTGGCGTCTTAAAAAGTTTGCCAAGTATTCGATTATTTCTAAAGGCACATCGTTTTTGCTAATAGCACACAGGCTTCTGTAAATATCGTCCATAATGGGGCCTAGACGACTAATAATTTTCAATTTTCTATCTATCATATCCGCGTAGGTAGGAAACATCTTACAGTGGACGTGCTTCTGAATCATATGCTGCAGTTTTTTGTCGCTGAACTGCTTTAAGATCGTAGCTTTATCGGCTGTTAACAGTTGGTAATAAGTGAAGTTTTGCTGGATATTCGTGCTTTTCATTTTCACTACTTCTTCCTTGCACTTATTTACGTATTCAACTGCAATTCCGTGTTCTGAAATTTGACCTTCTACTTCAAAACCAGCAATTCTCATTCGAACGTAAAATCGATCGAAAGCCCGAACAGCCTCCCGACATCCACTCAGCCGTTTGGACGATGCCTTGTATAATTCGCGAATGTTTGCACCGTGACTGATCAGGCAATCGATGATGTTTGGGTTTTGGTATTGGAGGGCAGCTTGTAGTGGGTTACAACAATATCCGTCTTCTACTTTAATCCAGTCGTCGGTCTCGTCAAGTTCCAGCATAGTCCTGAGTGTTGCCAAACTGTTGCGGACTACGCATGCTTGAAGTATGTGGGGGCCCTCCAATTTAGCGCCCATTTTGATTAGCTGATAGACGAATGAAGTTCGCGGCAAACGACGGGGAATGGTCACACCCTGCGCTGTGATCAGCGCAACCATGTAGAGCACGTTGCGGCCCAATTTGTCCTTTGCATGAATATCGGCGCCGTTCTGCATCAGGAGTTCTATGAGGGTCCAGTTGTGGGTTTCTATAGCTTCGTGCAGTGGTGTACTGCCGAGGTGATTCCTTGCATTGACGTCGACTCTTGTATTTCGTAAGAGCATCCGAACCATGGATTTATAATCGTTTTTCACGGCGAGGTGTAGTGCCGTATTTCGATATACTGGTTCCTTGGCGTTCACCATCGAATCGTATTGCAGCAATATTTTGAGAGCCTTCGGATCGTGATTCAGAACAGCAGAGTGTATAACCATTCCGCGGTTTACGCATGGAGGTTCTGCTTCCCCTACGTGCTCTATAAGTATTCTTAGAGCGCTCCAATTTCGACGATTGACAGCATATTCTAACCATTCACCGATGAGATCAAGCGGAAAGATACAGTGCTTTTTTATCTTCTTTTCCTGCTCAAATACAAACGTCAGAAAGCAATCGCGACGAGACTTAATTGCTGCCTTGACGGTGCCAAAGCGGACGGCTTTAATCTCTTTTAGCGTCAGTTGTACGCGTACGGCTTGCATAACTAAATAGCAAATCTTAAATGATCCATATCTGAAAGCCAGGAAGATCGGTGTTTCTCGTTTGCGATTGCGATCCGTAAGTCGTGCCCCGCGCCGCAAAAGACGTTTGGCAATGGAGTAATTCCCTTGGCGACAGGCAATGTGAAGGGGTGAATCTCCGTGCGAATTGAACACGTTCACTTCTGCTCCTCGCTGAATTAATTTCTGTACGATCTGAGAAATGAAATGAAGAGATTAATAAATTTTAAATATAAATCATTGAATTTGAAAAAACGCATTTATCATTTATAAAGTTAAATGCCGTTGAGCAAGAAATCTTTATCATTTGTCATTTACGGTACATTATATCAATTAAAATAATTTTATTACAAATTAAAGTTTTGCAAATTATTTAATATTTTGATCTCGATTTAAAAAAAAAAATGTTTATGTAAAATTTCATACGAAAAGATTTTTTTAAATTACTTAAATTTTATCTCTGTTTTTAATTACTGATTGCTAAACTACACGTTTTTAGTCGCAAAAGTGTATTTAGAACATTTTGATCAATATTTTGATAGACTGTAAGAGTGTTTCACTTAATAGCAATGTAAAACTTCTAAACTCAACCAGCTCTCAAATATTTAAGGAAGTACTATTAACGTAGGCAACTCACTTTCAAACATCCATATTCAGTAGCAACGTGCAGGCAAGTAGACAAATACTTGTGATTAAATTTTTCGTTGGGGTCACAGTCCAAATCTAACAGCTTTTCAAGCAGCGACCATTGGTCAGACCACAAGGGGTGATAGGAGATGCTCGTGCTGTTCTCCGGCAGTGACTGACCAGCGCCATTCTCCATCAAGAGCAAGATCAAATCTTTATTTTTCTTCCCTCTGGCGTATGTCAAAGCCGTTCTACCTGCGTTATCCGTTTGGTTAATATCCATTCCTCCTTCTAAGAGGATTTTGACTATACCCCATTGCTGCTTCGATACGGCACGATGAAGTGGCGTCCGACCATTTTCATCCACATGATTTATGTCAATATTTAACAAATTCATGATTGTATTCGCTGGAATTGAGTTTTTCATTAATTATCAGAATATATACTGTTTATAATGTTTTATAAATATTTAAAATGAGTAACTTTTCGAAAAAAAATTATAGTAAGTGACTATATTAGAAACTATAGTTAAATTATAATTTATTATAGTAAGATTATAGTTAAACTATAATATTTTCGCACCTTACTATAGTATACTTATATTAACGAACATTTTTATTTGATGGACTTTGTATTATCAAAATTGACTGAAAATTGAAATAACTATATGAAACGGATTTGTAAAAGAAAAGAGCGCGATCAATTTAATTGCGACTCAAATGTAATTTTTTCCAACTCAGGCATGAAATAGCTCTCATTTCACGCTAGAAAGTGGCGTAGAAAATCGAGCATTTCAAGCGTTTGACAAAATCGTTTGTTCAAGCGGAGAAAAGACTTTTTCTTCCTCCATTTTTCTCGGTCGAAAATTTGCTTTTCGCCCCTGCGTGCATATACCGAAAGTCGTTCTTCCCTCCCGATTTGCGCGCCACCTGGAGGTAGAGTACTTCCCTGCCTGCTCTCTTGACGACGCAAACGACGCTTATATTATATATATATATACACGTGTACAATTAATTTTTAAAAATGATTTTAATGTGCTAATTTGCAACAAAGAATCTGACGTTCTGTTTGAAAATTGCGTTATTAATGGTAATATTACTAACAATTATTATACAAGTACTGATAATTTAAAAAATTCTTACTTAAGGAATTATTTATAGTGCGAACAAATTATGTTAAATTAAATAAAGTTATAATTTATTATAATTTACAAGTTATACATAATTAAGATGCAAAAAAACGTAAAATTTTTATTTATTGATAGTAAAAGCAAAAAAGATTCTAAAGATGTTAAATTTATTATAATAAATTGATTTTATTGATGTGTAAGACGTGTATAATACTATTTATTCCTAGTTCCTAGTATTGTAATGTACTATTTTTGACTACTTTTTAATACTTTTTAGGTTGAAATAACGTATTTTGATACGTTATTTTATTTTTTCGCTCTGGATTTTTCAGCGTCCGCTAACCAACAACCCTCGCTTCGCTCAGTCGTAAATGTTACGGGACGCTAAAATTCCTTCTCTCCAATCCTACCACTCTAAACTTGCTGCTCAAACGGGCCAGTCGGCCAGCCTGCAGGAAGGGAAGTAACACATGGCGGCGGCTGCGGGGCTGACGGATTCTATGCGCTTTCTTACGATTTCTGCGCACGACTTGAAATGCACGATCATCTATCCAACTTTTTGACACCAAAAGAGGGCTTTTCATGTTTTCGTTGAAAAAAATACGGTGTGTAACACAGAAAGAAAAACTATATCAGACTCGAGTGAGGTTTTCAGTACTCATTTCTGACTCGTGCAGAACACCTCATCCTCGCTAAAAATAGCTTACTTTCTCCCCTTATTGCACAATGTACTATTTTTCAAATTTTTTGTTGAATTTCCGTTAAATTCGGTGAACAACATTAAGTTAAAGAGCGGAACTTTAACAAAATTATATTTACCGAATTTATAAAAAAAATTACATAAAAACATATATTTGTATATTTGTAACTCACGTGTCGGTCGGATGTGGTCATTGGAAGAGTTCTCCCTCATACGGTTCATAACAGCACCCATGATGCACACTGAATATATACAAAAACAGAAGTCTAAGATAAAATCAAAATTTCAAGTCTGGATATCCCGACCCTTTCCGTTGCATCCGCTGCCATTGGACGTGAAAGGAAAAGTGAGATTTTCGACTGCCAGCTTGAGATTCTCATACCCTTCGGTCAAGAGAGGGGAAAGGCGGCCTGCTGCGCAGAGGCAGCGCCGTTACTTTTCTTAGCGTCTTTCAGGCCCCTCGTTGCCAACCTAAAAAATTTCTATTAATTTTCCTGAAAAAATCAGCCGAACAAGTTCCGTTTTCAAAAATATTTTTCAAAAATATTATCGTTGAAATCTATAAAATTCGACGAGAAATCTATAAACAAGTGAATATAACTTTGCCAGATTTGAAAATATCCTAGTTTTTGCATTGGTAACTCCCCCTGAAGTTGAATAAGGAAGAAAATGAAACCTTCCAAATTAAAATTGAATGAAAAACAAAAAACATTCCCATGTTTTAAACAATTATTTTTTTAATGAACTATATCTGCATTTGTTCAATGATATTTACAGTTTTTAAATTTTTATTCGGTTCTTAGGGTTCTAATTTTTATTCACCTCTTTAACATATATTACCAGTCAGATTATTAAACTTTAAATAATTGAAATATAAAATTAGCAAATATAGTCTATATTTCGTGCAAGACCCTCCTTAAATCGTAAAATAGAATTTGGCCGAAAATTATAGTATAAGTCAAATCTACAAATAATAATTAAATAGTCTGCAATCTATTAATTAGGCAAAAATTACTTTGTTTTTTTTACTTCTACTATATAACCGCCCCCCCCCCCCATATAATATTTATGCCCAATTTATTAACAATACATGTCTATTTTACCCAGACCAGAAAACTTTCGTAAAATTATTAAAAATAAAATTTACATTTAGGCATGTTATCTGACCAGATATTTGGCCTATATTTAGCCACCAGTCTAGTGAAATTGGCCAATTTTTCTATTAAAAAAATGATATTTCAACAAAATAAAATTTTTATCTCTCTTTCTTATTGAAATTAAATAAAGATTAGAGTAGCTGACGCTCTCCACGTGGTCCGCTATTATGAAATTTTTTTTTCTGTCTACCCTGCTCGAAAATTCGCAATCACTCCGCCGGGAGGGAAGATCGACTTTCGTCCCTAGGTGTGTAATATACTATTCTTTGAAGCAAAATCAAATGCGTGCATGTTTCCCTGCGTTTCTTGTGACGCATTCAAGATAACTTATGTTTATCTACATTTGCATCTTGTGCAATTATTTCAAAACGTTTAGTATTAGTTTTTTTTTCTTTACTTTTAATCATAAAAAATAATTTTTGGAAATTAGAAAACTAAATTTTTTACTACTCCAGCGGGGCAAGTGAATTTCAATATTAATTTTTAATTAATTTTGAATTAACTATCAAAATGTAATATTGTTATTATATGTGATATTTTACGTACATGTTGTATTTTTAATAAATTATTAAACAAAAAATCTGATTTTTTTAGAAATTGTTTTATTAAACATTTTTTTTCTTTTAACAATATTGTAATCAAATACAAAAATTTACTTTTTACAAAAATATAAATTTAGACAACTGGGGGTTAGAAGCTTATGGCTTATAAGATGGTTATAAGGTAATATCTCCTACGTGAGGTGTCCTTAGATAATGGTTAGACAAGCCATAAGACATAAGTCGTGTCAATTAAACATGCCTATTAGCAAAAAACGTAAAAAGTCTGAAGAAAAAGAGGAGTTTTCGATTCCACTTCCGGTTCATTTTCGATACACTTCCGATTCATTTCCGTTTTACTGCCGGTAAACTTTTGGAGCACTTTCGGTCCAATTCCAGTGCATCATACCGATTCGAATTCCGCGAATACCATTATTACCGAAAATCTTAACAATTTAATGGAAAAAAAATCGACTCCTTAATATAATAGAGGATACTTGACTTACTGATAATTTATTTTATTCTCTTCTTTTTAATTGATTCGTATTTAATGATTATTATTTAAATTTCCAAAGTATAATATTTATAGAAACGTTTGATAACATGAGATCACTACTTCAGAAAAAAATTTGGAGTTAATAATTTTCATGAGCTGAAAAACTATACAGTTCTAAATATAAAAATGCTGCCAACCGATTTTGGCACAATGCTTTTTCATAGAGAATATAAAAACAATGAAACAATTAATTTATATTATAAATGGAATATCATGAAACAATTACTATTATCTTATCTATTAAAAAGTGAAATTTAAGTTAAAATTTACCAACGTCATTGACACTGCGTCTTACGAGCCATGTTAAATTAGGCGATAAAACAAAAACTAATCAATAGAAGTGCTTAAAATTTTCAAGCCCCCTTATAAAAATGAAATGAAACTTGTGCGCGAAATTTGAAGCGAATCCACGGCGTCGTTTAAAAGTAGTTAAGAGGGAGCTGCATACATACATACGTATACGTACGTACATATATCCGGACATTTTGTAAAAACTACTTTTTTGGACTCTCTGAACTTAAAAATGTGCTTCTAGGTCAAAATATGAGACTCGAAAAATTTCACCGATCTAAAGCTTTCTCTATGAGAAAGCAAGAAGATTTACCTTTTTCCAAAATTTCAAGTCAATTGAAGCAGATTTACTCCAATAATTTTTGGACACAGAAAACTCATTTTTTTCAGTTTGTCGCAGTCACAAAAAAAAAAAGAAAAAAAAATGAGCCGTGAACGATGAAAATCCATTCAGTAGAAGCTGAGATCCAGGTGTATACACGCACACACAAACACACATTTTTCAAAAACCATTTACTCTTGTCCTTGACAACTTAAAATACAATTATAACAGGTTTTTAGAACAACTTTAAAAATTACTATCACAAAGCTGCTTCTAAGAGAAAGCAATATTTTTGCAGGGACAGGTATATTATACTAAAAGTCTCCACATATAGCTGCGGAAATATCGCGCAAAAAGTAACCTTAGAGCACGAACGGTTTTAGCGTTATTTTTCTCCGCATCTTGAAAACAACGTATCGATAAAAAAAAATCAGCTCCTACTACCCATAGAGTAAATAACAGAATTGATCTTTTAATCTTTTTTGCCTCAGAAAAACAGATAACGTAGTCTGAATAATTTTGATTTTTCTAACAACAGCACTTAAGGAGGCTCACCCATTTTTTTAAAAACTATATAATGGAATAAAAATTGGTCTACAATGTAGTTAAACTCTGAAG
>JAWWEO010019334.1:0-15155 GCA_035582975.1 Ormyrus labotus | reverse complement strand
AAAACCAAAAAAAGTGCCTTATTTTTGCAATTTAACAATACTTGCTACCAGAGTTGAGACTTCGCCTTGTCGGTCCCTTATTGGGGGCACTTTAAGGAAGCGATTCCATAAATAAAAATGCCTGTATGTCAAAATGCGCGAAAAGGCCTGTTTTGGAGCTCTACCGACTGGACTATAAAAGTAGATATCTAACTTATGTAGTTACTAAACTTAAAAAAATTTGTAGTACTAACCTTCTTAAATTAATTTATTTTGCCTTCTTTAATTCAATAATAAATTATGGAATTGTTGCTTGGGGTAATGCATACGATAACATATTTTCAAAACTGGAAAACTTGCAAAATAGGTTGATAAAAAAGATCTTTGGTCATGGTACAAATATAGAAGAGAATTATGTTAAAAACGATATAATTAAAGTAAGAAAGCTGTTTTATTTTAATGCAATCTTGATTGACTATAATAATTTAAAAAATAAATTTAGGCAAAGTACTCAAGGAACAAGATTCAAACAAATCAGACTACCGTTTTGTAACTTGCAAGCAGGTAGAAAATCATGGCCATAAAGATCTTTAACCTAATGCCCAATCAACTAAAAACTTTAAATATTTTAAAAGCATCTACAAGAGGAAAAATAAAAAATTGGCTAATAAATAGTAAAATAGAATATAATTAGAATATAATAAAAAAGACAATGTGATTGTATTAGTTTGTACTAAATATTTCTCAAGTAATTTGGTTTATGCGATTTTGTTTATAACGAAGATATAACCTCCTCTATGAATTTACATCATTATTATATTATAAGTGTTTTTTTATATAGTTTTAGCTTTAGCTTATAAGTTAAACTAGGCCTGCGTACAGACTTATGCTAGTCTCTGCAGGGAATTTTATGTATACGTAAAATTATTGTAAACATTACACCTGGTTTTTAATAAATAATAATAATAATAATAATACATCAACGAGTACAAACATTTTTATGACATTGACAATGTACTCAACGAAAGAAAAGAAATCAAGAAGAATGTGAAGAATGAGATACATTTTCTAAATCTTCAAGTGCCATGGAAGTAGTCGAAGCAGATATTAGTTAGAAACGAATCTCTTAGCCTTGATAAGTGCACAAAGTTTAAAAAAACATCAGCAGTCATCAGAAACTTCATTAAAAAAGGAGGAAGAATTGTTGTACGCCGCTGGAAAATTTTGAACTGCCTAACTAATAAAGCCATGAAATGATTTTTGTGAGAAACTTTAAAGTTGTTTATCTCAAAATCAACTTTTTCAATTTCTCAACTGTTCCTTATGGGGCAATTTTCATTGGATCCAGCTAAAGCTGTTGGACGAAGGTTGGTTATTATATTTATAAAAAAGTTGCACAGATTTTTGTCCTTCAAATAATTCTTCAGTTTTTTATTGGTAAATATATTGTTAAAAATAGAGCATTTTTTCACTTTTTTAATGTTTCGCTGACTCGAAAAAGATCTTTAACTTATATTTTTGAGTATACGAACGAAAGCCTGTGTAAAGTTTTAGGTCTTAGCAGTACGTATTAAAAAAGTACAGTTTTTCATGATATGTCAAACTTTGTTCCGTAAGAGACATTTCGAATAAGCACCTTTTTTGATTACTTTTTAAAGTAAAACTCTTTCAAATTTGATTGAAATAGGCTGAAAATTTTTTTCTTCCTCTACTTTTATGTAACTAAAACATAGTTATATTTCTGTAAATATGTACTATTAAATTTTTTTTTTACTGTACCCTACCCTTAAAAGTAAAAAAAACAATTTTATCATTTCAGTATGCTATGCCCTCGCTTTCACACTGCACTGTTTATTTTCGACAAAAATCAATCTTTGAGAAATAAGAAATTTTTTACACTTAATAACCCACGTGCAGAAAATCCTTTCTTTTCATCTCTATCATCCGAAGACAGGCGAACTTCGGAAAACATTATACAGGGGGTTCTGAAAAGGTATGTCAAATGGTATACTCACGGATAGAGAAGCAAATTCTAAGCAAAAAGCCCTGTACCATTTCCAAGGCCCAAGGAAAAGGGCGTGACTAATACGGGATCGTCTGTTGTTGTTGTTTGCTAATCCACTGTTGGTTTATTAACCCTCCGCGGAACTGCCATTCTCAAGCGCGTATTAGCCACATCCCTTTTCCTTAGGTCTCGCCTTCGCTGGCTGACATACCTTCTGATTGGCTTAATTTTATTGATTTTTCAGGTAGACCTAGCGTGAATTCAATTAGAAGAGAAAGATGTAATTTTGAGAAATATGATTAATAAAGTTGCTCCGATTACGTTTGCAAAATTTCAATATACATATATTACAATGCATTTTCTTAAGAAATTAAATTTCAAAACTTGTATTTTTAACATGGGTTTAAATGGAGAGCACTCATTTTCTTGTTATTCAATTAAAAAATCTTTATATTTCTAGAAAAGACGGTCAATTATTTTGTTATCCAAAATACTTGTTATTTTTGATATTTTTTTTATATTATTTTTTAAATTTAAAAAATTGGATTGCCAGATGTTTCAAGAAATTATTTGTGGAATGAAAAAAGAAGTTACATTTAATCTTAAATTCAGTCAAATGGTGCTTGTAATGAAATATAATATTTATAAATACAATAAATATTATACTTGTATTTTTCATAGTTTTATTATATTTACAACAGCCCAAATAACAGATCTTCTATAATAAAAAAAATTATTTGCAAAGTTTTTTTGACTAGCAAGACGCTAGGACTATCTGAATTGAGCATTACTCAAATTCTGTGCATCGGAAAGGAAAATGATACATGACTTTTTGCTTAGAATTTGCTTCTCTATTCGTAAGTATTCAGTTTGACATATCTTTTTGGAATACCATGTATGCTGTTAAAGTCAAATATCTGCACGCAAAAATATTATCGTACTTTTGAAACTCTTTACAATGCTGTAACCGTTGTCGGAAGAATTCAAAATGTTACATTAATAAAAGGATTTTATTACTATAATATAATGTGTAATGTCATGTATATTTCCGTTTTATTTTTCTATTAGCCTATAATGCTTGCAATGAAATCTCTTTTACTAAATGAATTACGGGTCCGCAGTTTTACGAAGAAATCATAATCATTGCATCACTAATTCAGAAGTGTTGTCATATAGTGGCCAGCCGGGGGTTAAATATCCAGGTATTTAAGTTATAAAATATTAAAAAATAAAAAATGTTAAAACATTCAATTATGGCTATTTTTGATGTTATAATAATATACATTAATAATAATATATAATATATAATAATAATTCTTTATCATACCCCATTTTCTCTTCTGTATTCAACATTTGAACCATTCAGAGCAATTTCTCTTAAATTTAAATGACATCTCACACTAAAACTACAAACAACATTGCTGATTATGATGTCTAATTCTGGTTTTTCTTCTGCATCATTTAAACAGGAGTCCACGTGCACATCAATGATTTCCTTCTTTTTTTCAGTGAGTTTGATATGATCACTTTCAAAATTATCTCCTTTCTGTATATGATTTATTGATTTTTTATTAATAGCTTTGATGCCATTTTTCTTCATAAAACTGGCCATACTATTGGACACCTATGAAAAAGTGATAATTTAAATGCGTTTGCAACCTTTCAAAAATATTACTTTAAAATATTAATTAAATTTAGTACATTAAATTCACGTAGCCTCGATTTACATGTCGCGAGTTCTACGTAAACAAATTCAATGTTATTGTCTATCGGACTAAGATCCGATAGACAACAACTTTTGCGGGTATATAAGGGGCCCATTTCGCACATCGGACACCTTATTCCCTCAGCCTTTGCTAAGGGCGGAAAGCTTCCGTAAGCGGGCACGAAACTCTCTTCCGGAAATCCTTAGTGGAAGTTCTTGGGAAGAGAGATATCCTTTCACCTCCGGAAAATTTCTGCACGCCCCGTGAGAAGGGCGCGATTTTCTTTTTATTTTGTAATATAATTTAATTTTCGTTAAAATCGCAGTTACTTAAAATTAAACTATAAGTTAGTTTT
This sequence comes from Ormyrus labotus, assembly GCA_035582975.1. Classification (NCBI taxonomy): domain Eukaryota; kingdom Metazoa; phylum Arthropoda; class Insecta; order Hymenoptera; family Ormyridae; genus Ormyrus; species Ormyrus labotus. The sequence goes on along the minus strand of JAWWEO010019334.1, from coordinate 11,110 downwards.
AGATATATTATTTAAGCATAATAATTTTGTGTATAAGTATAAATAATAATTGAGACAATAAAGGAATAATGATTGGTCTCAAACTTTATTCATCTTGGCACTCCCGTACTCACGTGGGAGATATCATCTTATAACCAACTTATAATCGTCTTATAATGGTTAGACAAGGGAATTGGTACTGAAACGACAATAAGTCATAAGCCATAAGATATAAGTTGCCTCAATCAAACGCGCTTTATCTTTAATCTTTCAAGTTGTATTAATTATAGTTTTAAATAATTAGTGCTGTGTTTAGCTATATTTTTAAAAGCAAATAATAAATTCTTTTATTATTGTTTCATGAAAAATTTTGGAGTTTGCATAACTTACAGATTAAACCGTTTAACAGATTTGAAATTAGTTTCGCTTAGATTGTTGAAAACTTTTGTCGTTATAGACTGAAAAGTTGTGTATTTTAAAATTCAGAATTATTATTATACGCAACTGTAACAATGCAGAGCCGTATCAGACTCGAATAGAGGACTGGGGTAATCTGTAAATTAACAATAAACCAAAAAATTAAGAAGTTGAATAAATTTATAAAACTGGTATTATTCAAACAGTTTTTGAATATTAAAAATTAGTTAATCAAATAATTTTAAAGCCTAAAACTCTTCAGTCCACAATGACATAAATTTCCAACAAATTAAGTTTAAATTTGTTCAATGATATGTTATGCCCTGTCCCTTTGCCTCTGTAAAAACTGAACCGACCTTACATTAGGGGAAAAGCAAAGAAGTGAAAGAGATTATTGACAGCTGACTAGACTGATAAAACACCCCGGAAGACAACAGACAATTCGGAATTTACCGATATTCATTTAAATATTGTTTTAAAATTTTAAATAGTGTTTAGTAGTAAAATTATGCTTAGGTAATATCCTTATTGCTAACAAAAGAAAATTATGGTTAACAGATTTTTAACCAAATACAAACTTTTAAGGAGACCACCTAATAAAATAAATAATATTCTAACAATTAGCTGATAATGCGATCGACAAACTATTTTCCAAATTTTAAAAGGGAAATATCAGAAAGGAAACATAAAGAACCCCGCACAAACCCTTATGGGAATTGGCCCTCTATCGAATTGGCTGAAACTTTGGGAAAATGAAGTTCTCGGCATCCTGAAAAAAGTCTCCATGGGCACAGAATGATCCTACGAGTAGTTTCAGAGTTATACGACCTATAAGGCCTAGATTGTCAATGATCTTGCGCCTGTAAGTAGACTAAACTGGCAGTAAAAGTAAGCCTGAAATGAAGTTCTAAACAACTTAGACTGTGGCAAGAACAGTATTTTTCACGACCTTGAATCCTACCGTTTAAGTGCAGGTGAGTATTTTTATTTTTTGTTTGTTACAGAGCTTCGGTTAGCCGCGAACGTTATCGTATTACTGCTAAGAGCATGGCGCAAATAATTGATCATCACATTTTCATAAAACACCACGCACGCACGCACACACACACAAACACACGCATGCACGCACGCACGCACGCACGCACGAACGCACATACACACAAACACACGCATGCACGCACGCACGCACGCATGCACGCACGCACGCACGAACTCACACACACACACACAAACACACGCACGCACGCACGCACACACACACACACACAAACACACGCACGCACGCACACAAAAACACACGCACGCACGCACGGATGCACACACACACACACGCACGCACGGATGCACACACACACACATACAAGCACACGCGCGCACGCACACACACACAAACACACGCAAGCACGCACGCACACACACACAAACACGCACGCACGCACGCACACACACACAAACACACTCACGCACGCACGCACACACACAAACACACGCACGCACGCATACACACACAAACACGCACGCACGCACGCATACACACACAAACACGCACGCACGCACGCACGCACACACACACAAACACACGCAGGCACGCACGCACGCACGCACGCACACACACACACACACACACAAACACACGCAGGCACGCACGCACGCACGCACGCACACACACACACACACACGCACGCACGCACGCACGCACGCACTTATCGTATTGTGTGTGTGTGTGTGTGCGTGTGCAATACGATAAGGTTCGCTAACCGAAGCTCTGTAACACAAACAAAAAATAAAAATACTCACCTGTACTTAAACGGCAGGATTCAAGATCGGGAAAAATACTATTCTTGCCACAGTCTAAGTTGTTTAGAACTTCGTTTCAGGCCTACTTTTACTGCCCGCTTAGTCTTCTTACAGGCGCAAGATCATTGACAATCTGGGCCTTATGGGTCCTATAACTCTGAACCTACTCATAGGATCTTTCTGTGCCCATGGAGACTTTTATTCAGGATGCCGAGAACTTCATTTTTCCAAAGTTTCAGCAAATTCGACAGAGGGCCAATTCCCATAAGGTTTGCGCGGGGTTCTTTAAGGAAAGGTCGAATGCGCGCCTCGAGAGACCCAAGTTGTTTTTGGAGACGGTTCCCAGACATGGTTTTACGACCCAACCGGCGACGCAGCTGCACACCCTTATGTGTGTTGGGTTATTCCAAATAAATAGAAACTTGATTACAATATCTATAAAATTAGATATCGTGAAGTAAATAAAAAGTTTATTATCTTTTAAATAGAATACGTTCAGGTATAAAAACTGCGTTTTTCTTAAATACCTCATAGAATAAGAATAGTTTACTTTTTCAATACAAGTTTGTTAGGTAATTGAATTTTCGAATAATCTTTTTAATAATAGTAGCGAAAATAAAGAGAAACAGAATGTTTAACTAATATGAGAATTAAGAAATTTTCGAACCCTTCGCCGAGAAAAAACCAAATCGCAGTGCTTTCTCGGAAAAACACTTAAAGGAACTTTCTCCCCAGATGTTTAAAACCGACGACAGTTAACCATCTTTTTATGAGTTTTCCTAGGTCAGTTTTTCGTAAGAAGAATATTTTTCAAAAATACTAAGTTGCTTATTTAAAATAATTTCAGAAGTATGAAATGTAAAATATAATTATTTAAATAATTATATTATAATTATCCAAAGATACCAAACTGTGACAAATTTAAATTCTGTTAGGCGCAAATATGCTTAAAAATAAAGATTTCGTAATTATTATTTCTATTGTTAAACGAGAATGATTAAAGTTTAAATTAAATTAAACATTAGTATAGACAGATTGATAAAATTAAACATTAGGGCGATGTTTGGCTCAGGTGGTAAAGTTCTTGCCTCCCAAGACAAACATCGCTTAGGGCGTGAGTTCAAATTCCTGTCAGACCAAAATTTCGAAGGCATTTTTAAATAAATGTCAGTCGGATTTTTCGGTGACGGGGGTGGAGCTCATACTCGCCAATAGTGCTGGAGAATCGCGATGCACCTGATCTGCAGCCACTTTATTAAGTTCATTGATTGTGCTGAGTGCATGAGTACTAATAAGGCTGGCTGTTGCAGGTCTCGTTCGTGAGCGTCACTCGGTGGGGTCTTCCGTGGCTCGATCGGTAAGAGCGAATGGAATTGATTCGTACTGCGAACTCAAAGGCCCTAGTCTCTTCCGATTGAAACAAGCACCACTGTGGTAAAACATACGTGCTTTGTTTACAAACATACCGACGACCCCCGTCGCTGTTAAGGGGGGTGTACACCTTTAGAAATATTCACCTAAAAACATCTAAAACAAAACAATTGTATTAGTGAATAAAATCTACATAAAATATTATAAAAATATAGACAACTCTTGATAAAATGAGCTGTAGTAGAAGCCTCTACGCTCATTTTATTTCAAGCTACATCACTTTAAAAAAATTGGCTTGGCGTAAGCCACAGGTCTAACGAATAGATTAATTTGAATGTAATTGGGCTTAAATTGTAGATTATTAATGTAATTTCAGTGTGAAGAGTTGTATGTATTGATATTTTTTTTTTTTTTTTTTTTAATATTTTAAAAGTTCAAAAATTCCTAAAATTTTTTGCATTTTATGATTTTTTTTCAGTTTTTGAACTTATTTAATTATTTAATAAAAAAATTTTAATGCATACAACTCTTTACACTGAAATCGCATTAATTATCTACAATTTAAGCCCAATTACATCTAAATTGATCTACTTAATAGACCTCTGGCTTACGCCAAACTTAAAAATTGTATGTTTTCCAGAAAACAGCTTTAAAGTTTATGGTTTTGTGAATAAAAAAAAATTCACTTTATCTTCTTCGAAACTTCTTCTATAATTAAATAGCACCTTGAATTCCCTGTTGACGTGCTGAATGTCAGTGTCTGGAAAACCTCCTGTCAGGAAAGTTGATAAGCCAAAACTCTTGCAATGTATATAATGTTTATAAACATAAAACTATAAAAATAAAACTATAATTATGTTGTATTATATAACGATAATATAATATAAAACTATAAATGTTTATAAACATTATATACATTGCAAGAGTTTTGGCTTATCGACTTTCCTCACCTAGGACACGTCAACAGGGAATTCAAGGTACGTTATTTACTAAAAAACTTAAAAAATGTTAACATCATTAACATACTTTTTATAGTTTAAATTATAGAAGAAGTTTCGAAGAAGATAAAGTGAATTTTTTTTTCATTCACAAAACAATAAATTTTAAAGCTGTTTTCTGGAAACACTTTTTTATTGCTTACTTGTACTGAAAATTCTCTGCTTCTCTTGTTGAACCCTCTTGAATGTATTGAATCTGTAACAAAAAAAAACAGATTATTTTTCACAAAGTATTTTTTTCTTATGTGAAATCAACTAAAATATAATTTAAACATGAGTTTATACTTATCTGACTAAAGTCCCGACAAGCTGCATCGCCTTGATTGCAAATTTCAACAACATAAAAAGTAAACAATTTTTATTTTGTAATCTAACCTATATGTCAGACCTTCTGCTAACTGCACACTACTGACTGTAACGTCTTGAACTAAGCTGCAGGTGGTAGTCGGATCGATCATGGATCAATACGACTATCTCTCTCACTCTTATGAGCAGCAGAATATTTTCAAATTTAAATTTTAATTTAAATTTAAAATAATGTTCTAGGTATATCAATAATTTTAAAAAATCGAATAGACAACGTTTATACTCTCTGAATCTGAAAAAATTAAGCAAGATTTAGTTACTTGATAGTAATTTAAAAAATAAATTTATAATAGTAAAATAAATAAAATAGAATAGAAGTGGTAAATAAAGTGTGCTAAAAAAGTGTAAAATAAATCTAAAAATAATATAAAAAGTTAAAGTAAATTGATGAAAAATAAATTTTCAAAATCAAATCAATTTACAAATTGAGATTTTAATAATTTAATTTCAGTTTACAAATTAAAATTAAATTATTAAAATTAAATGTAAATCTAAAACTAAATCTAAACTAAAACTAAAATTAAATATGTGGTTGAAACTGGTCATAATTATTGCAATAGTAATTATTTTTATTAATAATTTAAATTGTACATAAGTATACGAAAAAACTTTTTCCAAATTTTTATCTATAACTTTGGAACCGCTGCGAATTTTAATACCCAGTTTGCGGCAAAATATTCATGAGAATATTTGCTATCAAAATATGAAATAAAAAAAAATCAATTTTTTGAAAATTTAAAGGTGTACACCCCCCTTAAGCCCTGACCCTGGCAGCATAAATAGAGCGACGTTAAATAAGATAAAAAAAATTAAACGTTCTCCTTCCTAAATAAATAAAATAAATAATCTGTTATTAAATTAAAGAGAAGTTTTCAGGATTTTTTTTCATGGTTTCTTTTTTAATCCTTAATGTATATATTGTGGCATGATATATTGCCACACAGTCTGGCAGATATATTATTGTGAGTTGATATCTCTCCGCACAATACCTCAGACATATTCCAGTGATATTCCGGGGGAATATCTTACAGCGCAATGGTGCTGTCCAAACAATACTGCGAATGTATATCTCACTGCGCCGTATCGTTGAAATATTCCGTAAAAATTGCGGGATGATATTTCGCCCCGCAGTCGCGCAGAAATATTCTAGTGATATTGGGGGTCATTTCTCGCCGCGCAATATCGCAAACGTATACTTGTGATATTCGAAATAATATATAATTTCACCGCGGCATATTGGTGCAATATTTCCTCAAAATCGCGGGTTGATATAGTGTCACAAAGTCGTGCAGAAATATTCCTTCCATATTGCACGGTGATATCTCCCTGCGCAATACCGCAGACTTACTCCTGTGTTGTTGCGGAGTGATACCTCACCACGCATTCTCGCAGAAATATTATAGCGATATTGTGGGGAAATATATTGCAACGCAATACCGCAGAAATATTCCTGCGATACTTCGCCAATATTGCGAGTTGATATCTCGCCGCGTAATCTCGCAGATATATTCCGACGATATTGTAAGGTGACATCTCGCCGCGCAATACCGTTGGCATATTTCGCCTATATTGCGGGTTGATATATTGTTTCTCAACTCAGATATTAAATGGCCCTCATTTCACGCTAGATATTAGCGTAGAAAATCGAGCATTTCAAACTTTTAACAAAATTGTTTGTCCAAGCGAGGAAGAATGCCTTTTTTTCCGGCTCCGGCGGGGCTTACCGGGAAAAAGTCACTTTTTTTATTTTTAAAATTTAAAAAAAAAAGAATGATCTCTGTTTTAAATTATTTTTTACGATTTCTGTGCACGTTTTGAAATGCACGATCATCTATCCAATTTTCTAATACCAAAAAAGGACTTTTTATGCCTTCGTTGAAAAAAATACGATGTGCGACAAGAGGAGAAAGTAACCTATTTCTAGCGAGGGTGAAGTTTTCAGTACTCGTCTCTGTCTCGGGCGCCCTTTGTCTCCGACTCGTGCACAGCACCTCACGCTCGCTAGAAATAGTCTACTTTCTCCCCTTGTTGCACAATGTACTATTATATATTTCTTGTAAATATTCTTCTAATATAGCAACAGTAATGCTTTCTAATACATAGTTCGACAAAATTGTTACAATTTTCTTGCAATATTCCAGATTAATATTATATTTAACAATAGTGTAGTACAATTTCAATAATAATTTTGTCAAATGCATGAATAAACTGTATTGTGTCAGTATTTGTTCAAAATGTGCATTTAAGATTGGAATCTGTAATATTGTGTTAATTTATTCGCAATATTGCCGTCTGAGACTTCGCCAAACAATATCAAAGAATACTACAGTAATATTCTACTGCAGAGTATTGTTACGATACATTGAAGTAATATTAAAACAACATTGTGCTTTTAAATGTTTCTCTTAGATAATGGAGCAGTGTGACACCAATATTGTTTCTCAATGCATTGTTTGACAATGTTACGGAAATTTCGTAGCAACATGTCGGTTTAATATTTTATTGAGCAATATTATAGGAAAATTTCAATAATAATGTTAGCAAATGTATTTTCATACTATCTTGTGTCAATATTTGTGCAATATATGCATTTAAGATTTGATTCCGTAATATTGCAGTAATTTATTCGCAATATTGCCATCTGAGACTTCGCCAAACAAGATCAAAGCAATAAAAGTAATATTAAAAAAATATTCTATTGTACTGTATATTGTAGAGTACTGTTGCGTTACATTGAGGTAATATTAAAACAATATTATGCTCTTAAATGTTTCTCACAGATAGTACAGCAATGTGACATCAATACTTCTTTCCAATGTATTATTCGACAATATTACCGCAATTTTCTAGCAATATATCGATTTAGTATTTTAATGAGCAATATTTTAGCAACATTTCAATAAGAATGTTGGCATATGTATTTTCAGACTATTTTCATCCCGCAAAATCTTTTCAAAATTATTTTATATTATTTCGTGATAAGTTTCATTATAATAATATATAAATCTTACATGCAATATAAAAAGCAGTTTCAAAATAAAGATTGCTGACATATGTTACAAATATTTTAAAAAACTTCTGCAGTATCATCTCCAATATATTTTGAAATTTATTCTAAATTATTTTGTAAAAACTTTTATTATAATTATTAAAATACAAAATATAATTGAAGATAAAATATTAAAATTAAGTTAGCTAATCCATAAATTAGTATATTTAATCAAATGTTTAATCAAAGCTTACATAAGCAGATTACTTATAACTGAAATCAAAATTTTTTAATCGTAAGCGTAGAGCGTCTGCCTCATAATGCGGAGATCTAGGGTTCGATCCCCCGTCGGAAAAAAATTTTCCTACGATAATAATTGTCAAACTTGCGAGATACACTGACGGTCAAAAGTTTGGAAACGCTGTTGAAAAAATATGTATTACTCATGTGTAAGGAAATTTTTATGAATTAATTAGGAAATTTATTTATTCAGTTATTTAAAACACTGTACAACAACAACAAACTTACACAGCGTGTCTAGACATCACCGTTGTAAAGAAAAATACAAAATTTACTCTTGCTTTTGATAACTGCTCTCACTAACCATGGCATTCTCGATAAGTTTATCCAGTTTACTGTTTCCAGGGAAGTCCGCGCCTCTCTTAGCTTCTCCCATGAACCAGTAGCGTATGTTGGATTTCTGCGCGGATTTCGGGAGCTGTTAACCGTATGTTTCGTTTACTGGTAACCCTCATATGCTTACCTGCATGAGAAGTAGTTACTTTTGGAAGTCCAGTTCGAGGACGATCGTGATAATTGCCCGTGTCTTCAAATCTTTTGATCTTTGAATGCACATCTTTCAATGAAATTTTCAATTTTTTGGCAATTTCACGATATGAGGTACCTTCATTATGTAATGCCAATATAGCTCCTCTTTTTTCAATTGGAATTTTCTTACGTTTTCTTATAACTGAGCCGTATAATATAAATATGTAAGCAAAAATAAATCAAAATACTAACTATTACAATTGTTCTGTTTTAGATGTTTTTAGGTGAAAATTTCTAAAGGTGTACACCCCCTTTAATCAGTTATTTAGTTTTAAAATGTTTAACTAAATGTAAGCTTGATTTATTATGATTCTTGCATTGAAATTTTGATTTTTAGTTGTACAAGAATTTTAGTCAATAACTTAAAATTCTTCATTGGTTAATATTTTGAAAAAGCGCTGCGAAGCAGCAGAATATGAGAGCGCTCGGTGCATACTCACTTATTCACTATAATTCATTCCTATAGTGATATACTACACACTGTTATGCATAAGACTATAGTACTTACGACATGGTTGTAGTGACTTACTATAGTTCAAGATTATTGTCTAAAACGACATTCTAGTAACATTACTATAGTACCTGACTATACTCTCAGATTATAGTCTAAAGCTACATTCTATATAAAGCTCTTATAGTATTTTCTATGTCAATATAGTACCTTGCTATAGACACCGAGATTACGATTTAAAACTACATACAAAAGAAAAAAAGCAGGAGAAATTTTTAACTAAAACAATGAAAAAAAATATGTCCGGACCAGGACTCGAACCCGGAGCATTTTTCTTTCAAGGTAAGCTCTTTACCACTCAGCGATTTTTTTGTTTATATCATTAAAATTAGATTTAGGTTATAATGTATAGTCGGCCCAGCTGCTTTTACATCTTTTAACCTAAATATCATTTTATTGACATAAACGGAAAAATAGCTCAGTGGTAAAGGAGCTTGTCTAGAAAGACAAAAACTCCTGGTTCGAATCTGGGTCCGGATCGAGCTTCGAATCAATCGGAAGTTTAATCGTGCGCGTCTTGCAGATAGATCAAGACGAGAGCGAAGAACGTAGTGCCGCACGAAAAAATTTGTACTATCGGGCACGCCGCGCGTTAAAGTAGAGCTCTTAACATTCACGTCGTGCAAAAACCGGACTATGAAAATAAGTGAAGCATGTGATTTAGCCGTAACAATCGCTGAATAAACGGAATGTCGCTTCTTTATATGCGACGAGCTTTCCGCGGACGCGATACTCGGTAAATTGTGGTTAAAAGCGCAGAAAATTTTGTACGATCAGAAGCTCGATTGCATTCATCTAGGCAAGAATACGCGCCGGCGGATATTTTTAACACGTGTAGATAATACGGCGCCGGAATTGTTTGAATGAAGTTAATAAATAGAAACCATCATTCATCAAAATAGAATAATCTACAGAAACTTGCAACTAAAAAGTTATTATGGTCTAAAGAAGAAAAAAATAGATAATCTTGAAACTGATTTTAGTAATCCAGAACAACCTGTTGATCTAACTAAGAATATCTTAGCGAACTACAGCAACCATCACTACAGCTTAGCAAAACAGAACATGTCAAAACTGGCGCTTTCGGCAACAATCTAGCCTCATCGTAGCACCGAGTAGCGCGCCGTTGATTGATGCTTAGATCGATGCGCCGCGGAGCGAGTGCACTGGCGCGCGGACTCACAATGCGGAAGAACGTTCGCACCCTCAACCGCCGCGACTCTCTCGACGGATCCGCAACAGTGCTCGGACTCGACTTAGGTATTAGATCCGTTGAAACTTTTCGTGTGCCTCGTCGCAAATCTTGGGTTCTCATCGAGAGAAAGAAATTAGCTTTATAAATGGTGCTGCGAAAAATTCGTGGCATAATTGCTTTCGTTTGTTTTATTTTGAACTCAGATTTTCATCCGAAATCATTGGTTTTCTCGCGCGATCGCGTGCGTGTGCTTGCGGTGCGCGTAATTTTGGTCTTTAGGTGTTGCGTTTTTGTCGCGACTGGCGTTCGTATAATTATTTAAACTGTATATTATTGGTGTATCGGCATTCAGTCGCGAATATTAGAAGTGAGCTTAAATACTAAAAGTGAGTCTAAATTCTGTAGACTAAGACCTTCAAGAGAGTGTTTCTTTGCGAGCAAACCCAAAACAATTTTTTTTTCTCTTAGCTGAAAGTCACCGATATTGGCTTACTCGCGAGCACTCGCTCGAGTAAAGTTAAGAAATTTATCTCCAGTTAGAAATTGTCTAGATTATTCTATTTTTAAATATAATAAATATTAGTTTTTTGCCTAGCGGGCCGAAAGTACTACTTTCCCTCCCGGCTCCGAATCGGGAAGGTTGTATTTTCGTCCTCGCT
>JAWWEO010019333.1:0-15179 GCA_035582975.1 Ormyrus labotus | reverse complement strand
CGTCCGTTTTTGCTGTTTGCTGGCATATTGCTGTTATTTTGCTCTATTTTGCTGCACTTGTGTTATTGGGGTAATAGAGGGTAAAAAAATATACTAACTTATAAACATATTTGTATTAAAAAAAAAAAAATCTTTTACAGAAAAATGAAGAAGATGTTATAACTCCATAAACAAATAAAAATTAAAATTAAAAAAAAAAATTTTAAATTCAAAAGAATCAAAAGAATCTATTTACGATTATATGATATTTTGTATATATATGTATATATGTATATATTCATAATAAATGTAATGAAATTGTCAAAGATTTAAACTATCGTTATTTCTTTAACTTCAAATTTCTCAAGATATTTATATTAACAAAAATATCATATAATTGTAAATATATAGATTCTTTTGATTCTTTTAAATTTAAAAAAAAATAGATAAATAGATAAATATAGAAAAATATATAATTTCAAATTTATAACTGACTATGAGGAGGTCAATGAGGAGCGGTAAGAGGAGGGGCGAAGAGGGGCGAGGAGGGGTAAGGAGGCGCTGAATCTTAAAATTTTGCTTACAACTAGATGATATATATAGATAGATATAGATATATTAACCAATGTTAATCTTTATATGTGTTCTTAAAAGCTGTACCTATTCCCAATTTTTCTTTGCCTATAATGGCCTTCAAACTAAAATTATATAAAATCTGAAGGTGACGCTAAAAATTGAATTTTTCATAACCAATCTAATCGCGGAAAAAGTCTAAGGGCCTCCGCACGTAAAACAGAACAGAGCACAACATATAAAGAATAAGAAACTGGATTGTTTGTATATATACTAGGAAGAAGTACTACTATAAGGAGCAAGTGTAAATATAAGGAACAACTATATCTATATATTCTAGGAAAAAAATGAAAGAAGCTTTTTGTTTCAAGTTTACTTCGAAAAATCGTAAAAAGTCGGATTTTCCTCTAGTTTTTCACTATTGCAAACAGATTTCGTAGCAAAAAACCGCATTTTTTACTTTATTTGTATAAATTAGGGTATCTTAAGTAGCTAAATTAATTTTTTATATTGTAGAAGATCTTTGAGGCCTGCGGACCGCGAAAATTTTCAAATAATCGTAAAATAACGTTTTTTTTTGCATTTTTAGCTTTGACGTAGTTTTTTTTTGGGTAATCTAGGCCTGACCAATGAAAAGGGTATGCAAATATACATCGATAATGATTAGTTTGAAGTTTGCCAAAAAATGCCTAGTAATTAATTTATAGGTTAGAAAACTTTAATAATTTTTCCTAAGCTTAGCTTTGCTCCAAAAAATCTAAAAAAATTCAATATTTGAAACAAAAAAAAACTAGCTTCCTTGAATTTTTTTAGATTTGGCGAAGTAAAATTGCAATCAGGGTAAATTAGTTAAATGAGCAAGACTTCCTCTACGATTATAGGCGCCCCTTAGTACCCGGGATCTAAAAATTTGGTGAAAGGGGTTTTCAAACATGTACCTTTGAATGTTTAATGTAAAATAAGAATCCAGGTGGGGGTACTTTTGACATTCTTATTCGACTGTACTCTTCGAGGGGCTGCTCACTTCTAATGTACTCCATTTGTACTCCATTTGTACTCACTTGATTTTGTACTCCCTTGTTCTCTTTCTGTTCCCAGTCGTACAGAGAACTGCAGAGTACACAAAGAGAACTAAGGAGTACTAAGGAGTACACGGTGAGAACTGAGAAAAGTTTTTGGGAGTTCTCGGAGTGAGTAGCCCCTCGGTACTCTTTCATTATCGTTATGATAAGTAACACACTACAATTTCTACTCATAATTCAATTATTATTTCGATAAGCTGTACGTATATCACTATCATTAGACGATAATCTATTATGCATACGTCACTAGCATTATTATGCTAAGCTACAGATTGCAAAGCCCGAAAAAAGTGAACATACCTCTGACTAAACCATTTAAAAAAACTGCTCGCCTCACTGAAAATTCTATAAAAGTAACAGCGAAGATAAATTTCATGCAGTGAAATTTTAAAATGTCAAAAGAAACTGGAATAGAATCACAAATATATCTGGTTAGATGAAGAGAGAATTTATGAAAATTATCGAACAAATGAAATATTATTGACTAATAAAGAATAAACAGAAAATTGTGAAAAGTACAACTACTCAAAGATTCGATTCTGAAAATCTGAAACAGCATAATATAATTGGAGCTATCCAAGCAAATAAATGCGGCACTTCGTAGTCTGAATTTAATATATTCCTAGATATACCATGTGTATTTTCATAATCTATTTTGATACCCTCATTTATTACTTCATCTGTCAAAATCTGGTCTCCGTGTTTTACGTAAGAATAGGATAAGAGAGAAAAACGTAATTGCGGAAAATGCTCCTAGAGGGATGCTGTGAAACATATAAAAAGCAGTAGGATAAATTTTATTACAGTCAAAGATGTGAAGATGTGTATCACTCCTCAAAGTAATGTTACAATAAGAAATTGAAGAAAAATGTGAATATTTCTTTTTCAAGTGCTTTTAGTATTTATAATAAGTTCATGGGAGGCGTGGAGATCGATGATCAGTACTGTAATAAGGTTATGTTGATCGTAAGGTCAAAGAAATAGACGTGGGTGGCATATATCAAAATCACCCAAGTTTAGATCATTAACGTAACTACGATATGGAATGCAGCTAATCAATATTCTAAAGTCAGGCGTAAAAAAATTTGCAATGAGTATTACTAGAAATTATGTGGGCAAATTTAAACTGTTACACGATCATAAAATAGAGAGAAAAGATTCCCAGAAATACTGCTCAACATAGATTTGTAAAATAAGAACAAGAAAAATCTGTATACATTGTGAATTATATTATTATGAAAATCGTTTCAAAGTAAGATACAAAAGATTTTTTACCTGAGATATAGTAGATTTTATTATTTTATGTTTAATTGCCAATGTTTCGAAACTTTTTTAATTATTTTCTTCTTCAGGGCTACAAGAGTTTTAATATTTCACATTTTTTATTTTGTCAAAATATAAAAAATAAAAAATTTGAACAAATAAAACCCAATAAAATAAAAAAAAATACGTAGAAATATAAAAAATACAAAAATAAAAATAAATAGTTTTCAAACACCGAGCGATGAGAATGGGATAACATCAATAAATATGTGATGGCAAATATGACAATTACTAGCGATCTTTGAAAACTTCATACCATTCTAGATTTTTAATATTATCAGATTTTAGTACACAATATATACAAGCACTCTATATTCACTATAGTGGATTCCACATCTTGAATTCTGAGAAACAGATGCCAGATTTTGGCCCAGCGACCTTAAAAACACTTATATGTATCTTTTTATGGGTATAGATATAATTTTTATGCACGCCATATTGGATCCACCATCCTGAATTTTGCCAAAATAATATCAAATTTCGACTTCAAATTGACAGAATATGTCAATAGCATTGTTTAGGTATCGAGTGCGTAATTTATGTACATTTCAGTTATACAGCATAATGTTAATCTACTAATATTTACGGGGTTTTTCTGAGAAAAAAGGCGACCAAACTCAGGTATTTATACATAAAAACCAAAATTTTAACAATTTATTGTCATATTCGAGATTTTTAAGTATGAAATTCGGAAAGTTCAGATATAAAAGCTCAAGTTCTGCTAAGCAACATGCCATTAAAGTTTTAAAGTGCAATTTTCAATGCATTTGATCGTGAATAGGATAAGTTTGAAAATATATACTAAAAGTGAATATAAGACTGAATTTTACGCGTATACGAAAAGATCCGGCGAAAATAGTTTAATTTAAATTTCAGAAGCTCACAATCAGAAGTCAGCATTATTAATGATATGCATATGTAACTGATAAACTTTAATCCAAATATATACTTTGCATCTTATAGATGTGTAAGTAATAATTTAAAATAAATCCCCACGTAGGATTTCATAAAGTTTCTGCATCAAAATCCAATTAATTCCAATAGCTAAAAAATAACTAAAAATTGTAAATATTTATAAAAATTGTCTATGATAGGTCTGAACTATGAAATAGTATATGATGGAATAAGGGGAGATAATAAGCTATTTCTAGTAAGGATTAGGTGTCTTGCACGAGTCGGAGTCGAGTGCTAAAAAATCCAC
The DNA here is from genome assembly GCA_035582975.1 of Ormyrus labotus. Classification (NCBI taxonomy): domain Eukaryota; kingdom Metazoa; phylum Arthropoda; class Insecta; order Hymenoptera; family Ormyridae; genus Ormyrus; species Ormyrus labotus. Next base: position 11,021 of record JAWWEO010019333.1, on the reverse strand, counting down.
TCGAGTCTGAAATAGTTTTTCTTCTCGTGTTACACATCGTGTTTTTTTTTGCAACGAACGAAAATTCTTCTTTTGGTATCAGAAAGTTGGATAGATGATCGTGCATTTGAAGTCCTGTACAACGTAGTTTTTTTTTTTTAAGTAAATACCTATTTTTTTATTTAAAATTTTTAGAAATAAAAAAAACGAAAGGAAAAAGAATTAACTGTTCAAGCCGGGAAAAACAGAAATCGTAAAAGATAGCTTGAAGCTGGGAAAATTGACTTTTTTCCTCGCTTGAACTAAAAATTTTCTGAAGCGCTTGAAATGCTCGATTTTCTCTGTTACTTTCTACCGTGAAATGAGGGCTATTTTATACCCGAATTGAGAAAATAGCTTTTCTACATAAAATCAGTTTGAAAAATTTTGCAGAAATGTTAAAAAAAACGCTGTGTCTATTCGCACCAAATCCACGTAATTTACGTATCTTTAGTACATTTATATGTGTTAATATAGTACATTATTTAGTGGACAGATGGCACTTTACTGAAAATTACTAAAGATATAATAATCTACAAGTGAAACAGCTCACAAAAACATATTAGTTAAAGTGTGCTATTATGGGTTGGTAGCTACCATCCACCCTAGGGTGTATCAGTGTATTTAGTATAATTTCTTTAGTAATTTAATTTATATATTTTTATATATTTGGTGCGAATAGATAGAGCGTAAAAAAAATCAATGTATGTATCAGTTAAAAAAAAATTTTTAGGTACAAGAATAAAAATTTTTAAAAATATGAAAAATGAATTAAAATTTTTGTTACTCTCTTATTTTTAATACTTAACTTCTATCTCGACTATATTTTTCTACCACAAACGTGCAAAATTATGTTAAAACTGAAAAATCCTTATATTTTTGAATCTACCTTTGACTTTTTCAGGAATTTACTAATTCAAGTATTTTTATTAAATTTAATTATCGTCATTGAAATTTGAAAGGTTTTGAAACTCGTATAATATTTAGTCTCGTTTTTTCTATTAATGTTTCAATGATTTTGAAGACAATTATTATTAAATCAAAGAATTAATGAATTTCCAATTCTAAAATTCTTACTCTAAATGTTTTATTAATTTAAAAAAAAAACTAAAATCAAGACGTATAATATTATAATATTTTTCTTGTCTCCAAATTAAACAATATTCGCGTAAAATTTTTAATTTATATTATTCTAAAATTTAAAAATAATTTAATGTATTTCCGAAATTGCGTTTATTATTTGAATGGAATGAAAATTATATGTTAGTTAAAGCGAGGCAAAATAAATTATGATACGTTTGATATGAAATCTCGTGAGAGTTTAGGTCGGTCTTTGAAGTCGAAGAAAAGGCGCACATCCAACACATGACATCAGTGAAGCAGTCAGTCTTGGACGGTACCAGCAAATGGTCCGCAAAGATCGCCATTACAGGTTTGTGACCTCGCTGTGCTCTCCAGGTCCTTGATCTAAAAAGTCTTGTAAAAATGTTATTAAGCATAATGTTATTTATCTGCGCCATGATTGTTTAAGCCCAATTGTATGCTTTCTGTCCTAATGAACTAAAATGCGGCTGCTGCTCTATAATTATTCGTTTTTTCTTCCGTGTAAAAAAATTGTTTGTGTGTAAATGTTTGTTTCTCTTATAATAATTACTTTTTACATTCAATATTTGTACTTAGATTATTTTATCTATCGGAATACTTATTAAAATATAAACATATACATGGTCAGATATAATCATATTTACTTATTTCAAAATGGGAAATAAACACGTAATTACCCGATGGGAAATTTCACCATTTTTTGGCCAGTTCATCAATAATTATCAATAAAATATTATACTTAAACAATTTTTTTGGCCAAATATTTTAGTCAAATATTGGTCAAAAACTGATGAAAAATAAATATGGTGGATTAATACGAATGTATTCTAAAATTTTACACTATTTGAAATGTAAACATCTTTGAATGTATTGTTTAAATTCAAAAGTTTGCGAATTAAAAAATTTAATTAAAAATTTCAATTTTTTAAATTAAAAATAAAATAATCTAATAATTATTCAATACATTTATTTCATGCAATTTAAAAAAATTATTTTAACTAAACATTAGTTTAAGTAGTGTATTCTTAAAAAATGTTTGAATACTATTGTTAAATTATTTACAGCATTTTACTATTATTTTCACTTTAGCCAATTTTTGACCAATTTTTTGATCAAAAAAGTGTAATTTTTAGCAGGATTTTTGGTAAAAAATTAGGCCAATTTTAAAACAATTGGTAAAAAAATTGACCACATTATCGTGAAAACTTCCAACAGGGTAAAAAGTAATAGTTTATTTTTTAAAAAACTTTCTCAAAAACATTGGACTGAACATATTCTACAAGAGAAAACTACATGTCATTAGTTTTGTGTATCTATATACAGGGTGTTCCGAAAATTAAAGCAATCAGAGCGCATATCTGTTCGAAAAGGCGAAACATAAGAAAAAAAGGCGTGGCTAATACACGATCGACAGAACGACCTTGGATTAGCAAACAAAACAATAACAGGCGATCGTGTATTAGCCACGCCTCTTTTTCTTCCGCCTCGCCTTTTCGAGCAGACGTCCGTTCTTATTAATTTAATTTTGTTGATTTTTAATGGAGCATTACTCAAATTCTGTGCATTGGAGAGAAAACTGGTACAGGAATTTTTTGCTTAGAAAATTGTTTTTTTTATCTGCTACCTTCTTACTGACAATACGTTTCGGAACACGCTGTATACACAAAAAACAAAGGCTTATGGAGTTCTTTTTGTGTAGGATATGTTTGATGCCAAGAATATTTCTTTTATTAAAACATAAATTGAAATGAGTTTAGTGATATTACTGATCAGGTATTTTATTAATGTGATTCGATTTGTAAGCACGTTTATGGGTGTGAGAATGAGTCTGTGTGTATATATAAAAATATACATGCATGTTGATGTATGTCTATGTGGCTACTTATATGCGATCGGTTATTTTACATAATGCACTGGCAATAGTCCAGTAAGTAGATCTCAAAACAGGTCATTTCGGAAAAATTCATGTGTTGGCATTTTGTTTTAGAATTGCTACCCCGAATATCAGGCTAATAGCTTAAAGTCCAATCGCTCAAAATGAAAAAAAAAATCGGAAAAAATCGAGTGGAAATCTCTCAGGTCAATAGTAATTTGGGCATCGAACATATCCTAGACAAAAAAAAAACTTTACACGTCTTTATTTTTGTATATATATAGATATACAGAACTAATGACGTGTAAAGTTGTCTCGTGTAAGATATGTTTACTTCTATAATTGGCAATAAGCCGCCAAAGTTGCAAGTGTATTTTTTTAAAGTACTCGTATCTCATATTTTTTTTAAGCCTCAATCGCAAATCACGTTTTTTCTCTCATAGAAGTTTAAGACTCAGAAAACTTCGCTAAATAGTGATCCAATTGTTCAGTTTTCAAAATATGGTCGGAAATTTCTATAAATTTAATTAGGAATGTTTTCGTGAAATCTTCATTTACAGTCACCTACTTCACGCGTATTTCTAAAAGCTAATAGCTCGTTCAATTCTTGTTTTTCAAAGATCATTTAATAAACGCACTGGAAATCTACTGGAAAAATTATCTCGTATGAGGGACACAAGGAGCGTCTAATTACAAGCGTCAGCGTGACAATATGAGAACAACTCGAAGGAAAGCTTAGAGTAAGCATCGGTATCTCAGTTGGAAGAGCATCCAGCGCGAAAACGGAAGGTCCTAAATTCGAGTCTTGGCTGAGTAAAGCCCATGTCTCTTTTTTCGAGTCTTAAATTCTCAATCAATTAATAATGTAACAAAAGTTTGATCATTGATGTGAATAACATTTCTACGGATGTTCGCGCGCGCAAGACTAGATGGGGTATTTCTAGCTGTTTCGATCAGCTGATAGTATACTAGCAGAAGGAAAAATGCGTTATCCTGATCAGGCAAGGGGCAGTCCCACCAACAAACACGCGCGTACTCGGTGTCCAGTATACCCAGTTGAAAAAGATCAGTCGGATTTAGTATGATTCCACGTGGATTCAGTCTGATTTCAGATGGATTCAGACTGAATCCGACTGATCTTTTCAACTGGGTACCTAAGTACAGCTTCTCAACCAACGACGCGCGCTACTAGCGTTCGGCTACTCTCACCGGGCGGTTAATGAAAAGTATTATATCCCGGACTTTTTCATAATAATTTTCTTACATCCATACTCTAATCTACCGTCAAAAATCACCAGATTAAATTTATTTATTTATTTAAATTTAACGGGCATCATCCTTTTGTAAAAATGAAATTGACAGAGGAATCGTAATTGAACCAAGCATTCTAAAATATAATTTTCCTGATTGCGCTCTTGCATCGACCTATTGTATCTTCTTATAGAAAAAAGATTAATTCTTAATAAGAGATCGCTCTCGAAACAGCCTTGAACATCTTTACCTAAAGGTATTTGTGCGCTCGATAAATAAATTTCTGTATTTCAGTAAGCCCCTGCAGTATCTTGTACACTGTAAAATCAGTTTCGTTATAATGTTAGTCACATCTACTGTGTGTCCCACGACACACACTTTTTTTTCCAAGTAGACTTTACATTAAAGAAAATCATATGACAACAAATTTGAATAGAAAAAAACGCATTGATCACAAAACTTGACTGAGCTATTTTTTTTTAGAAATATGCGTAAAATAGGTATTCGTTTATAAAACTATCAAACCGCCTGCAGTTAAAAGTTTGTAAATTATCGACTATATTTTAAAAATTGAATTTTGCTGACCACCGTTCAGTGAAGTTTCCCCATGCAGGTTTAAACTTCTATGAGGGAAATGGCGCGATTGGCCTTTAAGATTTCCAAAATATTTGACCTTCATAAAACATAAAATTATTTATCGATTACCTTGAAATTTTTTGTACTTAATACTACTACACTCATAAAAGTAAGTGATTTATGAAATTTCATACTTCTGGATTAATTAGTTTCAGAAAGATGAGTACCTCGAAATATGCACACTTGAAATTTTGACGGCTTATTGCCAATTATTATTGATCTTAAAGACTCCCAGTTTACATTAAAACGATACGGTTGGCGCTTCATAGAGATCCTATACTAATAAAACCAAAAAAATGATTGTTTTTTTTATTGTTGCAGTTCAGCAAAATTTGCTCTCAGAATTCGGACTTCGGATTTTTAGTCCGATCTTTGGGATAATATAAGGAAGTGAGTCCAAAAAAAGAATACACTGAAAAAAATATTAGGGTAAAATTTACAAATAAATTTGAAAAAATTACTATTTTTTATAGCAATCGAGAGACAGACTTTCCTTGTTGCAAATTTTGCTATCTTAAATAGTAATTTTTATAAATGTAGTTTAAATTTTAAAAAATTTTTTTGAACAAGGTTGGATTTGATCCCGGTATTGGAGCAATCACAACTTGGCAATCGGATGCGTTAACCACTTAACCAAATTATTCTTGATAAGAAAATTTTGGAACTTGTATTACATGGAACGATCGGGCACGAGAAAAAATACAAATGAATACGATAACGCGAAAAAAACGTATAATTAATGTGCACAATACGAAAATATAATAATTAAACCGAGGTTTTCGATTTTTTGTTAACTTGAAAGCAATACAAAGTAAAATTTCTGGAAAAACTCTGACTTGCGCAGAAATTACTAATATTGTGAGAAATTTTTATTATTTTGTGTAATAAAATTTCTTATGATTGATGGCAATTTTTCCGCTTTAAAATTTTACAATGTAAAATAGTAATTTTTAAAAAAGTAATATTCATTTTGCAATTTAAAATATTAATTTTTTCTATTTTTATTGTAAAATTTTGTAAAATTTTCCATAATTCAAGTCTGTCCCTCGATTGTCATCAAAAATAGTCATTTTTTCCCCCTTATTTTTTTCAGTGTACAAACATTTCGACTTTCCTTAAAAAATCTTAATTCGACTGGACTGTAAGAGTACATGCACGTACCAAGTCTTTATTTTTACGAATTACATAGCTGCGATAACATTTTAAGCGATACATTTCTTATTTAACATTTTTTGTGTTGCCTCCTAATAAGCGGTTTTAAAACCATTAAAAAATTATTGCTTTTGCAGCTTTACTCCCTTAAATAATTGTTCAGTGGCTACAGATTCCATACCATACAATGTTCTGATCTAGTTATTTAACAAATACTTTCTCAATTTTAATTTATATTTCAATTAAATTAATCGACTTAAATTAGTATTCAAAAGGGCAGATGTAGGATGAACTCTAAAAAGAGAAAAAATGTTTAATTAAAAAATTAGATGAAAATATAATCATAATTCAAAATTATGATTAGTAAATGATAATATTTGAACTTTAAAAAGTGAATATTTAAACAACTTAGCTTTTTTTATCAAATGTCTATCACTTCGTGAAAAAAGTTTTTTCAATCTTTTGTTTTCAAAATTTTCGTCTTAAAATGTACTTTTCAAATAAAATTTGCGAAAAATTAAATAACCAGTTTTTACCTATCACTAAAAAAAATGTTGGAACAAAATTTACTTATAATTTTTTTTTTAAATGAACGTTAAATTTAACATTAAATTACTTATAAATATTATATTTATAAAATAAAAACTACTGTTTTAACAGATTTGAAGCCTAGCCGCAAAATGGGCTAGCAATTTTTTTCTACACTTTTAACTTTTTTTAAATTTTCAGTTTTTTATACTATATGCATTTAATGCTAATCAATGATTTAAAGATTGCTAATATTATAAGACTACTTTTATGTAGATATAACTCCGTTTTATTTTATTATATATTGACATTGATATTTAATTATTATACAGTAACGATAACTCAGAAACACAAAAACCAGAAACTAGACTGATCTATAGACTAGACTTTCACATCTGCATGTGTTTTGGTCTATTAAACACGAATATCATTTTCATTCTTTTTCATCATATAAGGATTTTAAAATATCTTGATTTTTAAGAATTCTTTGGTGTGCTTATTTTCCGAACGATCCTTCACTCTTATCGAGCACGCGCCTACACACGCTTGAATTACGCGATAACGAATTCATGGCTGCTGCCGATCTCGTTACATTATATATTTTTCAGAATCACGAACATTTAGCGAAGAGCTTTTATCTCAAATTAGTAATGTATCATAATTAAGTACGGATGCACAGCTTCCTGTTGTAATGATTGGACTCTTAAATAAATTTCCAGTCAAAATAAATTTAAATTATCCTTTTTAAGAAAAAACTTTTGTTACTCATATTTTAATTGGATTGGGATCTTTAATAGGAATAATTAAAAAACCTTATTGTGCGGTTGATTTAACTCTATCTTTATATCTCAATACATAAAAGTTACAGTTTTATTGTGTTATCAATTTTTAGTATTCATGCACATGAGATGCATGTAACAATTAACTCAAAAAATTTCATGCTTATCCTACGCCTAAGCTTCAAATCTATTAAAATGGTAGCTCTTTTTAAAAAAATATTCGAAAATACATTCATTTTTAAAAATTTAATTTAAAGGTAGGGTGCAGTAAAAAAATTTGCATTTAATAATATATATTTATAGAAATGTAACTATGTTTTAGTTACATAAAAGTAGATTACATAGAGTAGTATTTCAATCAAAACTAAGAGATTCGTTTCCAGCTAATTTCGGCTTCGACTACTTCCATGGCACTTGAAGATTAAAAAAATGCATCTCATTCTTCACATTCTTCTTGATTTCTTTTCTCTCGTTGAGTACAATATAATGAGTAAAATTTCTATGCTCGTTGATGCCATGTGCTATTATTAAAAGATACACTGGCCTATAAAATTTCATTAACTGTGTCACTTGATAAATGTACAAGCAACTCACTCACTCACTGTATTCAATATTTTTAAGCATGCTCTTCCTTGCTGAATAATTAACTAACAAAATTTAGTGCCTATTCTTAGTTGAATCAACAGCTTATTCTGGATTACTCAAAACCGTTTTAAGATTTTCTTCTTTAGAGCATAATTTTTAGTTGCAAGTACCTGCAGATTATTCTATTTTGTTGAATGACCATTTCTATTTATTGATTTCATTTTGAACAAATAAATAGATAATATGTCAGCCAACGAATGAAGTAAACAGTAGCAGCCGACGCGTATACAGTGTTACATTACAGTACATGTGCCATAAGATTGGGGTGCTTTCTCATTGTCGAATCCTGACTGTCCTGACGCGTCATAGACGTCACATACTATGTATTTCGTAGTACATTTCGTATTATGAATCAGAAAATTAAAAAAAAGCGTTATTCAATTTTATGAAATTGTTTTTGTTTTATTATTTAAAAATTAAGAATTGAAATTTTTTTATTTTGACTCTAATGAATGCTTTTACCAATTCTTTGATACTTTTAGAACACATTTCTGAAATTAAAAAAATGAGTTTTTTGGTGATTTTTGACTGCACTCTATCCTTAATTTTTAGATAAAAAAATAGGAAAAATTAGTTTTTTAAAAGTACATTTGAAGTCAAGATTTTTGAAAACAAAAATTTAGGAAAAGGTATTTTTCGACAAATAAACAGCATTTGATAAGAAAGGTTAATTTTTCAAATATTAATATCTCCTAAACGGTTTCAGATCAAGAGCTGAAAAAAAGGGTCTAGCCGGATAAGATAGTGAAATCGGCTCTTGACGATTATTTAAAACAAATTAAACCATCTTGTTCAGGGGGGGGGGGGAATGACTGAAATCTCTTAATTTTCAGACCCCTAGACCCATTAGGGACCCTATAAGACCCAATTTAGTAATTTTTAGTTTTTTGACGATATCTCGGTCAGTTTTTGAGCTAGGAAATAATTTTCTTTTTAAATTGTAGGGTTTTCTAAGCCCTAAAAGTTGGTATTTATTAAAAAAAATTTCGCTCGAAATTCAAATTTTCAGAGCAATTTAAAAATTTTGAAATTAAATTAAAAAAAACTAAGACATTATCTCGCATCAACTTGGATTAATTTTTTTCTCAAAATAAAGATAATTACCTACAAATGAAAAAAATGGCCTTGATACCATGAAAATTGATGGAATAATGCGCATTCGAATAATGGCGGCATTTCTATGAAAAATTTTGTTGCGATAATTTTGTTGTGTAGGGTATAAAGCCAAAATATTTTCAGCCTTTGTCTTTTGCGAAGAGTGCCAACTGTCTGTTTTCTGAACAAGGGTAAAAATGATGCTTTAAGTTTCGAAGTGTCGAGCATTTATGAGTGTCCATAATCGTTTTCTTCATTTTCTGCACGTCACCATTATTATTCCGTATAACCATGCTATAATATTTACTCAATTCTCCAGTCAATTTATCAATTAAGTTACTCTTCTCGCCAAGACCTTTCTACTTCTTTTGAGCATTGCGCAGCCGCGTGCCCATGCTTTTTTAGCGCATAAGCGGAATTAAGGAAAAATCTGAGTTCAGGAAAGGTGGAGTCGACGCTGCCAGCGTTGTAGATTGGACCAAAAACGATCAAAAAACTAAATCAGAGGATATCTTATCAATTTTTCGGAGCAAGCTAAAACAAATCAACTAAGATGCTTCGAAGGCTGTATAGATTAAAGTGTAAAAAATATATCAGTTGAAGAGACCATAAAAAAAGCTACTATACTAAAAAGACTATTGTTCTACAAGAAGTCGAGCATATCAATAGCTTCTCCAACATAATCGAAAAACCTCGATAAATGGAGATCGATGTTATCTAAGATTTGCGAACTACCGCGTTACTATATAGTAAAGAACTGTGTAGAAGGCAAAATTTTATCGTTGTGTTTGTAAACATACGTGCAGACAAATGTAATGCCGAAAAGAAGAATGGAATAATATGAGTGGAAATTAAGCGAAGTCGCTTAAGGACGTTGTCAGGAATTAAAAAAATCTACGCTCTTTCTAAAAATTTAATAGATTCTTTATGCCAAAAAAATAACGTATAAATTTTTTCAAATTTTCCCACCGTTTATTTTCAAAGAAATAGGATCGAGAAGAAACAGATTTAACATAAATTCTTATAGAAAATGAAATTCAACTTAAAAAAGACACTTTCTAAATGTTCATTAAAAGATTGAAATAATAGTAGTGATAGATTAAAATTTCTAGATTGTCTCAGAAGAAAACAAACGAAAACATAAACAAATCGTCGAGCTTGTAGGCTGCGAGAAGAGGTGCATGGGTAAGCGGAAAACCCCGCGCGAAGACAGGGGTCTTCTCTTACCTTGTCCTGCAAGCAGACTAATAAACGCCCTTAATTATGGCAAGTGGTTTGTCGGTAAAAAATTCGGACACAAGTTTAAGTAGCGCTAAGGTTGATCAGAGGATTGAGAATAGTCACTATTGGTGCACTTGTGTGGCGATCTAAATACATTTTCGCTTAGTCATGAATAAAAACCATAGCGTACTAAATCTAGCTAGCGATGCGACATCCCAAATAATCGGATATAACGACTACGTGCTCGTCCCGAACGAGAGATAGATTAGGCGAGCACGAGACGAAGCGCAATTGAGGGTCCCGAAATAGTAAGGGGACGAAACGAAATTTCGCCAAATAAGTATTGTCCAAGTAAAATATTTTATCAAATTGCTTAAAATGAAATTTAAAAAGTTGGTTTCTGTAGAGCATTCCATTGCGCATCTTTTTCCCATACAAACTATCTTCATAATTTATATAGTTTATGAAATGTTTAAACAAAACGTTAGTTTTGCGAAAATAAAATTTAATACTTTTTTTCACTTCAACTCGTCATAACTTTTGTAAATATTCATATTTATATTTGAAACTTTTACATGACAAACTTCAATGTATACCGCATCTTTTAATCCCAATTACAATTCTTAATATGAAATAGAAACAAAATGGTGATTTTTTATAAAAATTTCATTGAAAATTTCTTTTTATATTTTCAATTGAAAAAGTTGTGTTATGAAAGT
>JAWWEO010019332.1:0-15180 GCA_035582975.1 Ormyrus labotus | reverse complement strand
TTTCGTCCCGGAAAGTAACGTTGCTTATATTTCTGCTAGGTTCCGGGCAGTTCCAGAAAACCTATATGTTTAATGCTGCCTTCCGGGACGATTCAGGTACCGGACACAAGAGGTGAATCACTTCTCAACTATTAACGGCACAGCATTTTAATTATTTTGACTATTAACTTTTATATTGGCATTCGAAAAATGAGATCAAATCCTAACGGTTAAAAAAAATTTCATCAAAAAATCTTTATTTGTTCAAAAGTTATAGTCAAACAAAGAATGACCATTAAAATAACATGAAAACTTATGTAATTTTAGCTTAATTTTATTGTAACTTTTTATTTAACTATAACGTTTCAAAAAACAGATATTTTCTGATGAAATTTCTTTTAACCGATAGGATTGGATTTCACCTTTCAAATACCAATAGTTAAAATACTGTACCGTTAATAGTTGAGAAGTTGTGATTTAACAAAAATCAATTTTTCTTAGATGTTTGCTAAAAGAGCACGCAACTTCTAATTTTAACATTAGAAAACATATCTCAAAGTTACAGGAAAATCCATTACCCAAATGTCGTACACTCTCCTTGTTAGATGCTTTAAGTGAAATAGAATCTATGAAAAGTTGAAACTATTTAGATAGTAAATATATCTACTAATATGCTGCTAGGCGTTAAATAAAATTATTTTCCTATTTGACAATAAATCAGAAGACATTAAAAAAATGATATAGAATATACAATATACCATAGCTTTATCAATAAAGATGGCAGTTTCGATGTATTTTGCTACTTCTCGGACATCTCGTTTGTAGCGGTTGGAAACAGTTTCTGAAAGGCCCATTACGTGCTTTTGGCGCCGAGCTTTTGAACCCCATTCAAGAGAACCAGAGTTAGCACATCCTTTGTTTGATTTTGTTCTGGCTTCAAATATAACGTGTGGATGTTTCTGCTAAAAGAGAGTTGCGAATATAGTTTAAGTATTTTTTTTAACATTTTTATAATATAGCAAAATAATATTTTTTCATATAAAAAGCTAAATTACAAAGCTTACAGTAGTTTATAAAAATGACTTTCATTGCTTTATATTTACCCTATTTGCTTTCAAAGAAATAGGTTAAGATAATGTTAGATAAATCAACAGGTTTTATATAACGTATTGAAAAACCATCGCATTTGGCCGTTACCCCTTGATAGAGGAGCCAATTCTATGATATGTGTAATTCCATGAAAAATCTTGATTAATTCGCCTCAGTTTTAGCAAAATTTCAAATGGAGGGCACACGCTTAATTTCACCATTTTTTCGTTTAATGGTAGATTTGAAACATAAAAAATTGATGGCCATTCGTGAACTCAGTTTGTGACCATTTTTCATCCCTTTTTCGCCCCTACGATTGCTTAAATCGATTGAAAATTTTGAGATAATTAATGAATAATATTTTTAATAGAAAAATAATATAATTTAATGCAGTTTGTGAAATATTTGATAATTGTTGAAAAATTTTTCATAAAAAGATTTTTTTTACTTGTTACAAACAAAACTACAACGTGTGCTTACAAAGTCAACCGTGCGCGTAAGCTGGAATGTGCCCAATACTAAGTGATCGTGAATGCATGAAAGAATTGTTGTTGTGCAATATTTAATTTTTGTGTTCAATATTTCTTCAGTTTCTTATGTGATCTATAAATATTTTTTAATATTATTCATTAATTAGCTCAAAATTTTCAATCGATTTAAAAATGGTGTCACAAGCTGAGTTCACGAATGGCCATCAATTTTTTATGTTTCAAATCTACCATTAAACGAAAAAATGGTGAAATTAAGCGCGTGCCCTCTATTTGAAATTTTGCTAAAACTGAGGCGAATTAATCAAGATTTTTCATGGAATTACACATATACATCTCACGGTAATTTTTCGATCGAACCATTAGATCCTGAGATCTGAGGCATTAACTCATCGGTCCATTCCAAAACTATCCACCCTGAATATTGACTACGAAAAGAATCTCACCTAAAAAAAGCCATGAAAACTATCCTTCATCAGTATTCGCCACGAAAAGAATCCCATGTACAAAAATGCTACGAAAACTATTCCGCATCAATGTTCACCACGAAAATAATCTCATCTTCACGAACGCCACAAAAACTATCCCTCTTAAAAAAGTATTCGTGAAAAGTATCCCGCATCGATATTCGCCACGAAAAAATCTCTTCTAAAAAGGATGCCACGGAAAGAATCTTAGCTTAAAAAACGCCATGAAAACTATCCCCCGATAGCATTCGCTACGAAAGGACCCACATTTACAAAACTGCCACGAAAACTTTTCACACTTTCCGTACCACTTTTGTAGATGGGATTCTTTCAGTGGCGAATGCTGATGGTGGGTAGTTTTCGTAGTATTTTTTAATTAAGATTCTTTTCGCGGTGAATGCTGATGGGAGATGTTTTTGTGGCATTTCTGAACTGGATAGTCTTCGTTGACATCGGCGAAATATGCTTAATTTAAAGAATAAGCATGCCACGGAAGCAGTGACAGGCGAACGTACTTCTCGTCCAGCGATTTCTTTCGCGTGGTAAAATAAAGATGCCAGACTTAAGGGAAAAAATGAAATAAATATTTCAAAAATGAATGAAATAACATTTTTATAACTGAAATGTACAAAGAATACAATAAACTAATAAATACACAACAATTCTTTAAAAAAAATTCCATTAATTGATAATTAATAATAATTAAAGTTTATGACGTGAAAGTGACATGTTTCCCGCACTGGTGGGCAAGATGCCACATACTTACAAACAAGATTTAACTTATATTAAACTTGAAAATATAATTACAATAAATTATTTTTTTCTCTAAATAAATACGTTTAATACTTTTTAACAAAAAAATAATAAAATAAAATAAAATAAAAATCTACATTTGTTGCACATTTTAGATCGAAAGCTACCAGTTTCGATTCTGCTCGAAAAGAAACTGATAATGGTGCTAAAATTCTGAAATATTTAGGCGACTGAATAAGAAAATCATAATAAACACATCTAACAAGCATTTCTTGCGATTTGTTTACAAACAAAGAAAATCTTGCGTTATGGCGTTTTCCTCAAGCTGGCATCTTCCCTCGCTTTACCTTAAATAAAATTTTAAAGACAAAATGTGTTTCTAATAAGTGTATTATTTATACACACATTATTATGAAAGATAATAAACATATTTTGTATGAAAAAGTACAAATATTTTAGGAAAAGTTATGTAAATTAATATTATTTTTAGAAATAACGTTAATTTTCATACAAAACTTATAATTATTTGCCTATAGAATTGAAACTTTTTTTATTTTAAGGCATATTGATGTAAATTATAATATATTTTAATATTATGTAGGTACTAGAGACACTTCAGAGGTTCAGAAATTGAATTTGACTGAAACGAAAGGTCAAATTCATGATCAGTCGAGAACCTGGATGAAGAGGACATATCTCAGGATTAAGGCTATGTTAGGTCCTGTGGCTGCACATATCATCTCTATATATGCCATCGGTAAGTCTCCGTGAGTTTCAGAGGAATCCATGACCCGAATGTTATGGCCTCTCCTTGTTAATTAACCCTTTGAGGGGCACATTTTTTTGCTGAACCCACAACAGAAATCAAGATGGAACTTAAGATTTTTGGGGTCGCTGATTACGAATCTGGCATCAGAATTTTAAAATCCAATATGGCGGCTATTTGAGGTTAAATTTTCGGGTTTTAAAGTGATTCTTTTGAAACTCTATCGAAAAAGGTTTTTGGGGTCATATTCATAATCAAGGACGCTAAAAATCCCTATACAGACGATTGCACCTAAAATAATCGGATTTTTCTAGATTTTCAAATTTTAATGCCGCCATATTGGATCCGCCATTTTAAATTTTGAAAATCAGAGACTGGAATTATAATCAGCGCTCCTAGAAACCCTTGTAAACGTATTTTCATTGCATTTGTTCAAAAAATGACTTCAAAACCGAATATAATCGGAAAAAATACCTTTTTCTTAATTTCAATTGTTTATAACTAATTATGTAGATAGAAATTTGGATTTTTCTACTAAGAAGATATGTTTTACAAGATATAAGGTTCCTACGAGAAAAGGTTTGGATGGTTTCGGGTTCAAAATGTTTCTGTCATGAACAAAAAACTGGAAGAAATTTGGTGTCTCACATATGAGACACTGCCCCTCAAAGGGTTAAAAAAGGCCACGAAAACTATCCCCCTTCAGCATTCGCCACGAAAAGAATCCCATCTACAAAAGTACTACGAAAACTATCCCGCATTAAGGTTCGCCACGAAAAGAATCTCACCTTTAAAAACTTCACGAAAACTATCCGTCTTAAAAAAATGTTAGCGAAAAGTATCCCACATCGATATTCGCCATGAAAAGAATCTCAGCTAGAAAAACGCCAAGAAAACTATCCTCCGTTAGCATTCGCACGAAAAGAATCCCATCTACAAAAGTGGTACGAAAAGTTTGAAAAGTTTTCGTGGCACTTTTGTAAATGTGGGTCCTTTCGTGGCGAATGCTATCAGGGGATAGTTTTCGTGGCGTTTTTTAAGCTAAGATTCTTTCCGTGGCGTCCTTTTTAGAAGAGATTTTTTTCGTGGCGAATATCGATGCGGGATACTTTTCATGAATACTTTTTTAAGAGGGATAGTTTTCGTGGCGTTCGTGAAGATGAGATTATTTTCGTGGTGAACATTGATGCGGAATAGTTTTCGTAGCATTTTTGTACATGGGATTCTTTTCGTGGCGAATACTGATGAAGGATAGTTTTCATGGCTTTTTTTAGGTGAGATTCTTTTCGTAGTCAATATTCAGGGTGGATAGTTTTGGAATGGACCGGCGATACATAATTTGTCAACTGTTAATTGTGGAGTATTGAACTCCCGGCATTTGAAAAGTGAGATCAAATTCTATGGATTAAAAAAAAGACATCCAAACATCTTTAGTTGTTTAAAAGTTATAACTACCCGTACGTAAAAATATCACAGTATTTACTATAGTACATATTATATTCATTATCATAGCAGAACTATAGTAAGATTATAATAGTAAACGCCTAATAATTTCGTACCATTATAAGGGGTTACTGTAATCTTATACTATAATCTTTACTACAAGAATATAATCCAATACTATAATATTTAACTATACGTAACCATAATATTTACTGTATGATTATAGTCTTGCACTATAATCGGTTATTATAAGAGTACTATAGTCCGCTACTGAAGCCACGTACCTCGCACTATAATCTTTACTACAAGAATATAATCCAATACTATAATAACTAACTATACGCAACCCATAATTTTTACTATATGATTATAGACTTGCACTATAGTCGGTTATTATAAGAGTACTATAGTCCGCTACTGATCGCACTATAATCTCTACTACAAGAATATAGTAATAATTAATAATTACGGCAATGAATTTTTGTGGATTTTTTTATGCTACTTTAATGGTCATTTTTTGTTGGGCCATAACTTTGCAACAAATGAAGATTTTTGGATATCTTTTTTTTTTAATCGATAGAATGTTATCTCACCTTTCAAATGCCGGAAGTTAAAATACTTTCAATTAACAATTGAAAAGTTATAAGTGATTGAACAAAATTCGATTTTCCTTAACTTTTCGATAAAGGAGCTCATAACTTGTTTCATATTTTGACATTAAAACAGTATATTGTGCAACAAGGGGAGAAAGTAAGCTATTTTTAGCAAGAATGAGGTGTTCTGCAGAAATCGGAATCGAGGGCGCCGAAGATGTCCGAGACAAAGACGAGTGCTGAAAACCTCACCTGAATCTAAAATAGCTTTTCTTCCCACTTTACACACCGTGTTTTTTTCAAGAAAGGTATGAAAAGCTCTCTTTTGGTGTTAGAAAGTTGGATAGATGATAGTGCATTTCAAATTGTGCACAGAAATCGTAAAAACTTGTTTAAAACAGAGAAAAAAAATAAAAAAATAAAAATTTTAATTTTAAAAATAAAAAAATGTAACTTTTTTTTACAGGAAGTCCCGCTGTGACAAAACATTTTCTCAAGCGCTTGAAATGCTGTATGTTCTACACTACTTTCTAGCGTGAAATGAGGGATATTTCATGCCTGAGTTGGAAAAAACATATTCCAAATGTCGAACAAAATCCGTGACCCAAACAAGTGATACTCTCCTGGTAAGTTCATATGAGGTACAAATTGTATGTTGCGGATACACTGAAGGGCGAGGGAGCCGAGGCGACAAATGCGCGTTTTGGTAAATAAAATTGGATTTTTGGAAAGGCCAGCGTGACGTGGCGACTGAATTCTCCGCGCGGAGTTGGCAGGGAAGCTCTGTGGCGTCAGCCCATAGGCTAGGGGACAACTTTGGGTGTTCCTAGGCCTTTAAGAGACCCCATGGAAGAGCCGCAAGGTTCCTCTGTTGGTTTATGAGGGTCTCACTCGTGCACGGGGAAGCCGCAAGGCTAAACATTGTAGCTTAATGCTTATACTTTCACATGTTGCACAGAGATTCTGAAAACTAGTCATGACTCGATTTTTTCATTACTTGGCGGAATTTCCGTTGCTGTATGGGAGTAACCATCTTGACTTTTCAGAATCACCAGAAGGCATGCGAAAGTATATGCTTTAAGTTACAAAATTGAAAATGGGAAAATGATTCTCGCGTGTGTCGAACTAGTACTTTTCCTTTAACTAGCAAAAAACTCGCTCGCTGAAGCTCGCTCGTGTAATCAGTTGATATCATTAATCAGTTAATATCATTAGTCCACTTCCGATTCACTTTTTATTCACTTCCGATTCACTTTCTATTCACTTCCGGTTCACTTCCGGGTCACTATATAATATAATAATATAATAATATATAGATAATATATAGATAATAATAAATAGGGAATATAATAATATAGAAATAATAATATAATCCGGACAGACGGACGGACGGACACACGAACTTTAATATAATGTAGATTAGAGTTTTACACGCTAGCGCGATTGCGCAGCACGTAATGGTACAGTAACAAAGGCATAACATATTAAAATCGTACTAAACAAAAAATTTAATTTTTGACACACCGTGTGCAAAACTATATTTCGCGCACGCTGGAATAAAAAGGCACGCGCTAAATCAAGCCTTGCACATGTTCTATAAAAACATATTGTTCGATACACGATATACTCGCTTCGCTAGAGCAAAAACGGCCACACGAGATTAAAATCACCTTCTCCCACTTGTGTCGAAAATTACTATTTACGCAATAGTTTTAAATTGGAACTCTGAGCGTCCCAACCTTAAAACTAACATAGTTCTCAAGATAGCGAATGTTTTCGATTTTAAAAGTGATATGCACGCGCTCTATTAAGGGGGTCTTACACCTAAACAAAATTTTCAGGAAAACCCACATTCAGGAAAATGCACATTCGTTATATAATAAGATTTCTGTTTTGAAAACTAATTTAGGCCAATTAACATTTGCCCCAGATGTTATCGCACTCACAGAAACTTGGCTGCGTCCTCACACATTGGATACTGAGATTGGACTTCACCAGTACAATATATATAGATGTGATAGAGCAGATATGACAGAACTCCAAACCAGAGGCGGTGGTGTACTGTTTGCAGTTGGGAACTCGATCAAGTCTAATCTACTCTACAGAGGTTCCAGACTAGAGTGTATTGTTGTTGAGCTGAATTTTACAAACTCTCGATATTTGCTCGGAACTGTGTATTTCCCTCCCCTATCGGAATCGCAACTATTTGAGGAGTTTTTCAACATTATCGAGGACTTAATAAGTGTTCGACCTAATCATAAAGTGATCATTTGTGGTGACTTTAATTTACCAAATGTTTTATGGAATGAACAGATGAACATCATGAAGGAGCCTTCTTCGAATTACTAGGCTGTGATATCGACGTTATACCTCCGTATAGACGCTCTTTTAACTTTAGATTAGCTGACTATAGTATGATAATACATGCCATTGAGGATATTGATTGGGAACGGGCTTTGTCTGGTGACAATATTAATAATGATGTAAAAGTGTTTTATGATAAATTGTACTCTATAATTGATAGTTTTTTTCCCAGTATAGCGCACGGTCCCTCTCATTTTCCTCACTGGTATAGTAGTGAACTGCGGAAATTGATTTCTGAAAAGAAAGCTGCCCATTGCAAATGGAAATGTACTCACGTTTTAGCCGATTATATAGAATTTAAGAGACTGCGTGCGCATTGTATTAAAACGTCCAGAATTTGTTTTAGAAATTATACATATATCTGGCATTGAGAATAGTTTGAAGTCTGATATGAACAAATTTTGGTCGTATGTAAATAACTTAAATAATAATGAGCGTATTCCCTGGAGTCAAAGGTATCATCAAGTGTGAGGTTAACCTCAAACTTATTGTGCTGCTCCAGTTTCCGCTTTCACTGGAGGCTCCAATGGGACAGCAGGGACTGGATATTCCATAGCCTGAAGTGTCAGAGAAGGCAGCAACCATCCAGGAACAGAAGTTTCATTTTGTTACCATCGTTATAGATATGCACCTCCTCTATATCAGCTGTTCTTGTTCTGCAATATTTGGCTGGTTTTCTTCCATCACCAGGTAAGCGTTTTTCTAACCTCTAATCCTTTTTTCAAGTAATTTCAGTTGCTTCTTTCTTTCACAGGGTCATCATCACAAGGCTCGAAGAGGCACGGAGGGGCATGAGCCAGACGAGGGCTTACCACCAGTCAATATCCAGAGGTTGGAGGCAGTTCGTCTTCTTCGTCAATATCAGGGTCAGGGGCTATCGCCAGTGTAGTGTAGTGCTTTTTTAGCTATTTTGTATTAGGACCGATCACTGTAAAGGCTAGCAAGAGCCTCGTGTACCTAGTTTATTAATGATAGGCTATGTACGGCTGCACAGAGCTTGCTTCTTCTGTGCTTTTCCTTCGGTGTTAGGTATTTCTAAGGGCAAGGTTATTCATATAGCCTGCCCGCCTGAGCCTTTGTTCCTGGGTTTCACCCAGGCTGCTCAAATATTGGCTTTTTAGCCTATTTTAGATTTATATTAAAGTACGGTTCAAAATGAACCGTTACTGTACAGTGAATCTAAAAACCAAATAAAACAAAAATTAATTTTTTTTTCATAATTTTAGGTGTAAGACCTCCTTAAAAGACTTTGAACAGTAAACAAACACCGTGTCCGTGCCGTTTTTAATTGGGACGCGTAGCGTCCCAACATTAAAACTATCGCAGTTCCCGAGATAAAAAATTTGTTCGATTTTAGAAGTGATATACACGAGCTCTATTAAAAGACTTTAATACCTCAATGTATGTTGTATGCTGGCCATTCCAAATTGGAGTCTTAGAGACCCAAATGTTGGAAATATCACAATTTCATAGGAAATAACTGTCTTCAACTTTACTATCCATGTACCAATATACTCTATTACGCACTTCTCGTGCGCATTGGCACTTACCTCTGGGGGTGACGTCGCGTCTTTCACTTAGATGTGTTGTGCCCAATTCTTTTAGCTGAACTCGGCCGCTTAGCTTATGAGTACGATCGTCACGATGGTACTCCCGTGGAGAGTGGCGATATTTGTGGCGAATGCAGACAGGGTAAAAGGGCAGCAACGAAATTAAAACATGCGTGAGCTAGATAAAAACGAGTGAGAGTTTATTCTCTCCAACAATAGACAAGAATAGAAAAGAATTTACTAGCGATAGTGTTAGTCGGCACCGGCCGGTGCACTCACTCGAAGAAGAACAACGGAGTTCAAAACGAATATTACGCGCGTGCTTACGTCGCACTCGCACGCTGCAAGATGACCATGACGACGTACAGGGTCACTCACGTTGAGACCCGAGTCTCCAGAAAGGGAAACCTAAGTTTGATGCACTCACAGGTGTATCGACACAAAAGCGTACGCGTGGGCTGTTGCAGTGCTCAGCGCCACAACCTCATAGGCCCGAAAGAGAGAAAGATACGACTTGCGGCCGAACCACCGTCTGATCACCTCGCAGAAGTGCCCACGCACTCACTCGTGGGCTTCTCAAAGGTATGACAAGACGACTTACGGGATGGTGAAAGCTCCCACCGCACGCAACAGGATCGCTGGGATTTCAATACGCTTCGCGCTCTTGCTCGCGGTGACAAGATGATGTTTCCCGCTCGCCGATGATCGATCGCCTCTCTTCTTACTTCCCGTTCATCGTCCCTTTGCTTCCTCTCGATCCTGGCCGCTACCTTCTCTCTGCTTCTTCCTTCTCTCCTTCTGATTCCCTTCGTCTTTCTCGCCTTCGCTTACCTCGTTCTTAATCTTTTTCACGCATGTCGAAACTATTCTCCCTCGCGGCGCACATTGGCCCGTTCTCGCGTCGATCCTCCCCCAATTATTTTTCGCTTTCGTTATCGCCGTCTGCGCTACCACATGGCGCGCACAGCAATTAAAGGCTTGTCAAGTAAATATTTAATTGGATCCACTGAAAATTTCTTCGAATACATTTAATTAAAAAAAATATTTGGTTGATTCAAAGAAAATTCAGATTAATGTTTATTTAACTTTTAAGAATTAGTTGAAAGAATGTACATTTCGAAAGAATGTAAATTAGAAATAAATACTACATTTATATTGTAATTAATTTTAATAATTTTTTTCATCTCATCATCATTTTTTTTTAAGAAACATGTATTTTTGATGCCCGCCCGGACCTGCAAAACCGAAGCGAAGCCGTCAAATCATCAAAAGTCGGGCGGACATCAACAATCCATGCAATATCAAAGAGAACATAAAGCAAACTGTCAAGCTTCCGCCGACTACATATATATATATATATATATATATATCTCCCTATATTATATAGTTGTAAGCCATTTTTCAGTCTCAACACCCCCTCTACCCACTCTCCGGCCCCTCCTCTATACTACTGACCCTCTTTTTGCGGTGAAAATCCTTCTAGAAATTGTAGTTTTTAATAAATAAGAATTTGGCGCCATCATCATTTTTCTTGCCACCCCTCCTGTCCCCCTCCAAAAACCCCCCTCCGGGCCCCCTCCAGCCTCTCTCCGGCCCCCCTCCGAATATATCGTTTCATTTTATCCAATTTTATAAAAAATAAATTTTGTAAACTACGATACTTTTATAATTATTTTAAGCAGTGAGCCCCCATCGACCCCTTCCCGCCCCCCTCATACCCCCTCCTACTCACCTCCTATCAATCATAAACGTTACGTAAAATCTGTACAACGTTAAATTTTTACCCTCTCTTATCTACAATTTTTTTATCTTTTCCACACCACCCATGAGGTAGATAAATAGGCGCGTGTTCTTTTAAGAGGTATCTTCTCCGTCACTAACCTTAGAATTACTTTCGTATATTCCAAAATTAGTGAAAGAAGGCATAATCCTCTGCAAAAAAAACTTTGTAAATTTGTATAAATTCAATGTATATTAAAATGCACTGCAAACATTAATTTTAATAATCGAAAGGTTCTTGTAATCTACTTTGAAGGTCGTTGATAGTAGACCTGTATGAAAGGTCCCCGATAGCAGACCTATGTAAAAGGTCACTGATGGCAGACATGTATTGAAGGTTCCTGATGGCAAACCTGTGTTGAAAGTCGCTGATCGCTAGCAGACCTGTATGAAAACTCTCTGATAGTAAACCGGTGTTGATGGTCGCTGACAGCATACCTGTGTGAAAGCTCTCTGATGGTATACCAGTGTTGAAAGTCGCTGATAGCAGACCTATGTGAAAGGTCTCTGCTGGCAGACCTGTGTTGAAGGTCGCTGACAGCAGACCTTTGTAAAAGCTCTCTGATGGCAGATCTGTGTTAAAGTTCGCTGAAAATTTCTCTAGATAATTTCTCTGCTAGAGACCTTTCACTAGCAGACCTGTGTGAAAGATCTCTGATGGTAGACCTGTGTTGTAGGTCGCTGATAGCAGACTTATGTGAAAGGTCTCTGATGGCAGACTTATGTTGAAGGTCGCTGATAGCTAGCAGACCTGTCTAAAAGTGCTTTGATGGCAGACCTGGATTGAAGGTTATTGATAGCAGACCTGTGTAGAAAGTCGCTGATAGCAGACTTGTGTGAAAGAATTTCTTTTATGTGGAAGAAGCCATATAGTAATACGATTAGCAGTTCATACAGAAAATCAATAAAAAACTATTTTTGAAAATAACGTAGAGGAAGCTTTAGAAAATTGGAAAACAACATTTGCAGCATGGTTGGAATTAAATAAAGAAAATAGTCATGTAAGAAATATAAAATACGTTAATACCTAAATATTATGTATTCAATTCACAAAATAAAAGTTGGAAGAAGAGACAGCGTACTCAAAAAAACCATGCCATTGGTCGTTTGAACATAGTTTCACCAAAAGATATCGAACGATTTCATTAAAAATTAATTTTGAATCATGTCAAAGGTGCAACTTCTTTTAAAGATTTACGAACATATGAAAACATTGCATATAATACATACAGAGAAGCTGCTATACAAATGGATTTAGTTCATTATGATTTAAATATAAAAAATATTTTTAAAGAAGCTTGCAATCATGTTGGGATATCAGTTACACCAATTCTTTGCTTGGTTTTTACTCTCTGAAAATATTGATGGTAGCAACATCTGGAAGGAATTTAATCATTTTTTATAGAAGATTTTAAAGATAATAAAGTACATAAAGCATTAAGGGGGTCTTATACCGAAAAAATTTCAAAAAATTGAAAATTTTTTTATTACATATTTTGATTGTATATGTTATAATCTGTATAAAAATACATTTTTATGCAAAAATTTAAAAAATTAAAGAAGTAATAGCACATAATACGAAAATTTTTAATTTTACATTTTTTGAAATAATTTCTAAAAATGTTATAATTTATTAATAAATCTTATCAAAACAATATATAAATATGTAAAGATTTTAAAAAATGGGTTTATTATGTTATTCTTTAATTTTTTAAATTTCTGCATAAAAATTTATTTTCATACAGATTATAACATATACAATCAAAATATGTAATGAAAAAATTTTCAATTTTTTGAAATTTTTTCGGTGTAATACCCCCTTAATAATTGTAATATTGTTCTTTTTTACAGAAAAAAATTATAGGTGCTGACAAAAAAAATGAATTGTATTAAGTGTAATAGAGCCCTGTCCATTCAGCGGAGTATAAAATTTTTATATTTTATACCATTTTGGACTAATACGATTCGTTTATTCAATGTTGTGTATTCAATATTTTAAAAACATTAAAAATTGATAAAAGTTGATAAAATATTAAATCTTTTTTTCATTTTTATTACATTTTTAGGGATACAACTCCTTTCATAAAAAAATCTATATTTACCTTTATATAATTATTATCCTTTTTTTTAATCTTATTTAACGTCGCTCTATTTATGCTGCCTTACGGTATGCTTAACAGCGACGGGGGTCATCGGTGTGTTTGTAAACAAAGCACATATGTTTTACCACAGTGGCATTTGTTTCGATCGGAAGAGACTAGGGCCTTTGAGTTCACAGTACGAATCAATTCCCTTCACTCTTACCGATCGAGCCACGGAAGGCCCCACAGAGCGAGGCTCACGAGCGAGACCCGCAACAGCCAGCCTCATTAGTACTCATGCACTCAGCGCAATCATTGTGCTTAATAAAGTGGCTGCAGATCAGGTTCATCGCGATCCTCCAGCACGATCGGCGGGTATGAGACTGACGGGGATTCGAACTCACGCCCTAAGCGATGTTGGTCTTGGGAGGCAAAAATTTTATCGCCTGAGCCAAACACCGCTCTAATTATTACCTTTATATTAATTATTATACCTTGTTTAATTCCGCCACCGCGGCTTCATAGGGACCCTACATTTCGGCGGCGCCAGTTTCAAGCCCAAATAAAGGAGGAGGAATAACACTCACAGCAGCTTGACAGTACACCGATACAGGTACACATCTCATAACATCGACACTTCAAACATGATAACGCACTTGGTAGAGCGAAGACAATACTATTGTCTAGTTCCTCGATCAGCGGCTTCGCCCCGACCGAAAGTACGGCTGGCACGGCGTGGTCGAGTTCGATAGTCACCGAAAGAGGGAGGCGCGGTTGGCAACTCCAACACTGCCGCCACAGAGTGAGGGCTGCCGTGCATCATCATCTTGCGAGGGGGTGCCCGATAAACGAGCATAATAACCCGTCGAATACAAAGATGTAGATAAAACGCACCTCGGAAGCTCTGTCAAAAGAATAGTCGAGGCAGCGGGAGCGAGACACGGAGCCACATAGTGCTAATTTGTTATTTTTTGATCGGAAATCAAAGAACTTATGACAGGAACGAGATACAGAAATGAGACCGGAACTCTCTGAAAGGTTATCAAATTATCCAAATAGGAAAAATATTGCGACTTGAAAAAAATGACCGTTTAACCTTGAAATTCAAAGGCAAAGTCAGAATTTTTAGAATAAAAGCGTTTTAATCAGTTCACAGGACACTTTAATGGTTTTTTATTTTCTGCTACATCAACTTTCTTGTAGCTCTTGAAACAAGGATTCCAAAAATGACTTTGAGATTTAAAATTTCATTGAAGGTCATTGGTAAAAGAAACACATAAAGTGAATACAAAATCTTTTTTGCTTATGCACGCACGCACACACACACGCACAGACAGACAGACAGACACACACACACACACACACACACACACACACACACACACACACACACACGGGAGGTCATGCATCTATACCGCCAGCGAGCATCGAGTAATATCTTGGGAAGTCTTTAGTGGTCGGAGAGCCAAAACTCCATTCAAGAGGATCAATGGAATTGGCTGGAAGGCAAACGCCTTTGATTACAATTCGTTCCGGAAAGCCTTGGCCAATCGTCCGATCACTGGTAGTAGTGCTACAGAGAGGGCAAATGACATCATCACGAGAGTGTAGAAGGCTTGTGATGCCACTATGCCCCGAAAGCGTACAACCAGCAGGCTTCCATCAGTGCATTGGTGGAACAGTGAAATTGCCTAGATACGCAAAGAGTGTATGCGGGCAAGGCGACTGGCTCACCGTAGACGGAAAAAAGTCAACTACGCGGAACTGGAGATGAAATACAAAGAGGTGCGCTGTAAGCTAAGTAAAGCCATCAAGCACAATAAGAAGA
>JAWWEO010019331.1:0-15184 GCA_035582975.1 Ormyrus labotus | reverse complement strand
TTATTTTTCGATGTACTACAACATATTGCAGTTTCATCAAAATCGGTGAGGGACACCTGGGATAGTTTCCTTGTTAGCCAAGCCAAAGCCAAAAAGCGGGCTAGGGAACGATTCCTAACCTGCTGGCAGTACCGATGGGAGCAGGATACGCGCGGAAGGTGGACGGCCAGGCTAATCAGCCAGGTGGTTCCGTGGATCGAACGACAGCAAAGGGAGGTCAACTATTACCTCACCCAGATGCTGACTGGTCACGGGTACTTCCGCGCATACCTGCACCAAATGGGTAAACTGGCGGATCCCCTTAAAAAAAAATTATCTATATTGGGAATTGAATTAAAGGTTAACAGCTCTACCAAGCCGAGTACATAGTTTATGTTTGACAAAAGTTCAATCGGTGGAAAGAGTTGCGCTTCCAGAGTAAACGAAGTACCTGATACAGTCAGAGTCAATGAATCTCCCATAACTGTAAAAATCATACTGGCTGTATTTAACTATTGCTGCTACTTTTATAGTCACGCGCTAATTCACTATTATTGTGTTTCGATTTCTTTCACTTATAGAGTTGTTGTTGAATATTATATGATCTTGTCCTCCACCCTTGCGCCATTGTTCATATCTCTCGAAACGGAAACGTTCTTTCTCAGCGGCGATTTGTGCTGATCTTGTTTTTACGATGGGTTTTTCTTAGAGCTCTGATTCATTTTTTTTAGTGCGAAGCTGTCGCTTCAATGACCGATGAATTAATAATGAGTAACTACTGTGTGGATTCCCCATGTTTATATACTTCCATTCAAGAATTGTAAACACAGATGTCCACATGTGTAAGTGTTAAAGTATTGATATCTCTCGTGGTTATACTTGACTGAGTCGACTTTGAGATATGACATTAAGTCCCAAGGTGGACAAAGATCACCAAAACTGTCAAAGTATATGACATCGTTACCTCTTTTTCTGTAAGCTATCTAGTGTTGTTCTAGGTTCACTTGCATCATCGAGATTTACAATAGCAGATTCACGATATTGAGGTCCAGTGACAGGCAATGCATTTCGCATGAAAACACGTCGAAAATATGGGATTTTTAAAATTTCTGCATATTTCAATAAATCTTTTTTTTTATGCCCGTTACCCTTGTAAGGTTTAAGATGAAGACCGACCCCCTTCTTGTGAGGTTGAAGATATAAACCTTTACCTAACGCCACAGCTTCCATGGTGCTATTATGTCTTTTACTTTCTTCTAAGCAAACGCACCAGTTGCACTTAAGCTAGTAAATAACGGTATCAAGAAAGGTAAGACTCCGCCTAATTTTGCTGGAAGCTGTAGAATCCTTGGAAAGTTTATATTTTTTCTACCACCAGTTTTATTCACATCTCGAGCCTTTTGCAATGCAGCGTGAATAACTGTTTTGACACAGTTATTCACGCGTGATAAAATTCGAGTTAGTAATCCAAATCAAGTATTTGAGAAAGGATACACGCCAAACTGGTCATCTGAGATATTTACAGTGACGCACGTTGCAACGACGAATCCCATGACGTATCATCTGAAGGATTATCAAGATCAATCAATTTACGATGGTTTCTATGGGCAGGAACTGTCCAAGACAAAGTATCCAGACGCAGATTCACGATATTGAGGTCCAGTGACAGGCAATGCATTTCGCATGAAAACACGTCGAAAATATGGGATTTTTAAAATTTCTGCATATTTCAATAAATCTTTTTTTTTATGCCCGTTACCCTTGTAAGGTTTAAGATGAAGACCGACCCCCTTCTTGTGAGGTTGAAGATATAAACCTTTACCTAACGCCACAGCTTCCATGGTGCTATTATGTCTTTTACTTTCTTCTAAGCAAACGCACCAGTTGCACTTAAGCTAGCAAATAACGGTATCAAGAAAGGTAAGACTCCGCCTAATTTTGCTGGAAGCTGTAGAATCCTTGAAAAGTTTATATTTTTTCTACCACCAGTTTTATTCACATCTCGAGCCTTTTGCAATGCAGCGTGAATAACTGTTTTCGCACACTTATTCGGCGTTGACTTGAATTTAGTAGCTTGAATCGAGCTAGACATTTTGCTAGTTTTGTTCCAGCTCCACAATACTGATATCCTGGTATATGAAGTTCAATAGGTATCTTATTGATGATGTTATTTAGTAATCCAGAACCCTTTCGTTTTCGTCTGTTGCAAATGATCATTACTGTTGAAAGTTTAGTGTGCAACTGATGTGTCGAGGTATATAAACATTCTATTTATAGCAAAATCTTCAGTTGCAATTTGAAAACTTTACTGCACACAATGAATTTTAAAGAGCAACAAGTAAAACTCTCAGTATTGAATGTTGACACTGTCGTGGAGCACTTTTGTGGACCGTCGAATTGCGGTAAGACTAATAGCTTACTCGCTTTGATAACGCACCCCAATGGAGTCAGATTTGAAAATATATACGTGTATTCAAAATCATTGAATCAACCCAAGTATAAATTCTTGAAAGAACTTTTGGAACCACTAGATGGAGTGCAATATTTCCCATTCAGCTAACACAGTGCAGTAGTTGATCCTGACAAAGCACTCCCCAACTCAATCATGATATTTGACAACATCGCGTGCGAAAAACAGGATAATGTTAAGGCTTTCTTTTGTATGGGAAGGCATAAGAAGATCGATTGCTTTTATCTTTGTCAAACTTATGCTCAAATTCCAAAGCATCTCGTCAGAGATAACGTCAATTTATTAGCTTTATTTCGACAAGATGACATGAATTTAAGACACGTATACAATGATCGTGTCAATCCCGACGCACAATTTAAAGATCTATGTGGAAAATGCTGGAGAGATGACAAACATGGATTTTTAGTAATCGACAAGGATAGAAACGTGAACGATGATAGATATCGAAAAGGTTTTGACTGTTTTATTATAAATATAGCTCACGCTATAGATCGAAATCAACAGTTTACTGTTAAACATTGAAGAGTGAATATGACTGACTTTGAACGAAAGAGAAACGTGCTGTGTCAACTTGTTAACGGGATGGCAAAGGTAACATTTACCGATCGAGCGCTGGTGCGGAGAATATTATTTATAAAAAAATAAATAGTGAATAATTACCTAAAAAAAGTATGCATTCCCTAACTTTTATCATTATTAAAGTCTGGTTGAAATTTCAAAGAGATACATTAAGTAATATTGAAATGAGAATGTTACAAAGATTCTCTCCGATTCACAATATTTCGGATATCATTTCAGATTCTTTGTAACACTCGCGTTCCCATATTTCTTAATGTATCACTTTGAAATTTCAACCAGACTTTAATAATGATGAAAGCTAGGGAATGCATACTTTTTTTTAGCTAATTATTCACCATTTATTTTTTTATAAACAATATTCTTCGCACCAGCGCTTGGTCCGTAAATGTTATCTTTGCCATCCCCTTAAAGCACGAGATGCAATTAAGCACAAATACAATTTATTAAAATTTGAAAAGATCGACACCGACAAAGTATTGAGTGAGATTTTTAAACCAATAACTGAGCATCTTCGAGAAATAGTGTCTCAATAGAAAAAAGGCGCATATCCACACCTGAGGTTCCTAAAACTGAACCAATTGACGAGAAGGTATTTACAGTTCAGAAAAACGAGAATGACGAGATTGGTTTTGAAACATCTGATAGTGACGGAGAAGATACATTACAAAATATTACTATACGAAATGCAGCAGAATTTGATAATAGTCTATCGAACAATAAATATATTCAAATGCTTAAAGAAAATGATGTACGCTCATTGGATAGAATTTATGGATTGCGTGAAGAATATGATGGGTATATGATTGGAAACTCACCAATCTATTTTGATCATAACAAGATTACAGTAAATCAAGATGTATATCCATTATCCGAGGGATTGATGGATCTTCTCATTACGAAATATCCTGATTTAAAGCAGGTAACTAACTCTGATAAGCAAAATTATAAAAAAATTTTAGAATCATCTACTGCACACAAGAGGCAATTTGACAAATATAACATCATTCGCAGTCATAATAGTAAAAAATTTAATGAAATTATTGCTTCAATGTTTACAAATGAAACTTCAAAAAAAGGAGGCTCCCTTTCACGATATAAGATTGCAAAAAATACTCTGTCTAATTTAGGCTATGTGTACTGGGATGATCCAAACGAACTCGTTGATTGACTTGGACTGTTAATGGCTGAAAAATCTGCCGGAAATTACAGTCATACGAATGAAATCCGTTCGATAATCGAGGAACTTCGAGAGGGAGGCTTTATATATTGAGCAAGTATGTGAATTACAGTCATTATCAAAATGAGCGTAGATGTGTTCGGACGTAAGCTGGGTCGGACTGAAAGTCATCGCGGTCCACCTGGTATTGGATATAAACTCACTATCGATGGTCAGTATGATGTAGAAAATAAAAGGTTATGTAACATAGCTTGACCACAGCTGTTAAACGATGCTGTTAATTTGAATACAGTGCAGTGTATAGTTCAAATGGAAGTTCTTGGTATGACTGAAGTTACCAGTCTATTGAAAAATAACGTTGATGATTTAGATAATATAGCTGAAAAACACAGAGACGAAATCGATCAAAGATTTGCTAAAGATGAGATGCAGATTGAAAATTTGATAGAAAGCTTTGAAAACTATAAAGGTGAAATCAATGAAAGATTGTTTAAAATCATGAATCAGATTGAAAGTTTGCGAAGTAGTTTTGAAAAAATTACTATTCACTGATGCTTCAAACATGCAGCATTAACAAGTTGTAGAAGAGCTTCACAAACCTGCTAGAAGAAACTATTTGCGACGAAAATATGGTGTTCGTAGCTTGGATGAAATGTGGCAAGCGGATCTTGTGGAGATGCAACTTTACTCGAGAGAGAATAAAGGTTATAAATATTTACTAGCAGTTATAGATATCCTTTCCAAGTTTGCGTGGACAGTACCTGTAAAGAGAAAAAGTGGTGAAGACGTTATTGTTGCAGTGAAATCTATATTATCAAAAGGAAGAGTACCAAAGAATCTACACACCGATAGAGGAAAGGAATTTTACAATACGAAATTGCAAAATCTCATGGAGAAATATAGTATCAATCTCTACTTTACCTATAGCAATCTCAAAGCTTCTATTTGCAAACGATTCAATCGCACTTTAAAAAATTCCATGTGGAAAAAGTTTAGTCTACGAGGCAGTTATAAATGGATTGATATTTTACCGGAAATGATAGTAGCGTATAATAATCATTGTCGCGATTGTTCCAACTCTGGAGAGCTGGCTCCGGGAAAATTATACCTTGAAAGGAGAATGAAAGAATGAAATGAGAGGTAGATTTAAGAACCTAAGCTTTATTTGTTTCAAGGTAAAATATAATAAAACAAAATTAGAAAATTTGTGCAGTGTATGAGGTGTGTGAATGTACCTGGATTTTGCGAGATGCACTCGCGCTGCCGGATTCCGCGTAACTAATTGCTCGGGTGCGTGCAGCGCAGCAAACACGCTTAAAGACTATCACATGTCGGGTAGATGGCATTGTAAGCGTGCGAGTATTCGTTTCACATAAACGTTGAGCGCAAACAATCATAAACATCGAACTATAGGTATAAAACCTAACAACTAACAACGAAACTTTCATATTAAAAAGATTTATTCATCTAAACAAACCTGAGAAAAAAATAAAGTTTAAAATTGGTGATAAAGTTCGAGTTAGTAATCCAAATCAAGTATTTGAGAAAGGATACACGCCAAACTGGTCATCTGAGATATTTACAGTGGCACACGTTGCAACGACGAATCCCATGACGTATCATCTGAAGGATTATCAAGATCAATCAATTTACGATGGTTTCTATGGGCAGGAACTGTCCAAGACAAAGTATCCAGACGTTTTCCTCATTGAAAAAGTTCTTAAGACAAGAGGAAATCAAATATTCGTCAAATGGCTTAATTTTGATAAAACACACAATAGCTGGATTAATAAAGCAGATAAAGCTTAAAAAAAATTGTTTTTATATTTAATATCGTAAAATAGATATTGAGTAACTTATAGGAATGTGTTGTATTAAATTAATAAATTCATATTTATGTTAAATAAAAACGTTTTATATTCTCTTTTTCTTTCTTTCCAAATATAAACTATTTTCCACTAAATTCAATATTAGAATTACCATGATTCGTAATAAATAACTCGTACTTGTTAGCAGCATCCTGCAGTTGAAACAAGTATTCAGTATCCTTAATAAGGACGTCTGATATTCTCTTTGGTAGAAACACTTGATACTCTTCATAAATTTCGACCACATTTCTTTCGCCATATTTAGTTTTGACTTGCCTCAATCTGACGACCATGTGTATGCCTTTGTCCAATTCACTTAACTTCTTTGTTGGAAGATATTTTGGATGAGCGATCATGTTTATTTTTGACAGATCCACTTCTGTGCCACTAAATTCAATGTGGAAGTCGCCAATTTTCTTAATAAACAGTTCATGTTTGGAAGCAGCACTGTTTATTTCATTAAAGTATTCCTCATCTTTTATAAGAGCGTGTGAAACTCTAGTGGACAGAAACACTTCAAATTCTTCATTTAACTCAGCAATGATTTTACCGCCGCATTTCGTTGAGATCTGTCTTAGTTTGGTAGCCATAAAACTATTCTCAGTATTCAACTCACTTATCTTCTTTGTTCGAAGAAATCGTTGCTTAGCAACGACATTTATTTTTGAGAAATCCACCTGTATTAGAAAAATGATTACATATAATACTGCACTGTGAATGAAAAAAAATGTAAAAATCATTTAAAAATATTCAATATTAACCTTGAATGGTACAGGATCTAAAGTTTAAGTCTTTTGAAAACTGGTAGACTTACTGGGAGTGAAGCGGGTGGTCTCTTTGCTGAAAGATGCTGACGACTGTGCTCTAAGCTTGGAGGCTCGTCTTCATATAGGAATCTCCCCACCATGATTTGCGGATTCGACGGCTCAATCTCCTCTTCAAATTCATGAACTGTGATTGGAGCAGCCCCCTCTTCTCTTCCATTTTCACCCCCCACCATGGTGTCAAGCTGATTTAACAGCTTGTTCTCCTCTCCAGACTCACGAGCGCCTCCCTCTTCTTTCTCGCTACTCAACACACTTTGCATTTCGATTGGCGCAACTCTCTTTCCTCCTGCTTTTTCAATAATTCGCGCCATTTCTCTCAACATAATGTTGCAATGGCCCCAAGGCAATGTATGTCTTTCCAAGTTGTATGAAGCGTTTACCATCATGCGCACTAATAGCAATTTTAATCTCTTTCTCAGTGTATAGCTGATGCAGACGTGACCTGATGTTGCGCTGATCACGAGTCAAGCTGTCGTTTTCGCGAAGGCACTTGATGTAGTCGTCAAAGTAGATAGTAGCTTTGACAACAGAGCTCTTGACGCCCTTTGCTTTCTTGATAGGCTTTTGATTTAGGACTTTTATGCGGTACATTTTACTTCTAAGACCAACAAATTCCATCATAATTTCACCATTGCATTCGTCCTTCATCAAGCCAACGATTTTTTTATTGACTCGTGACATACTGAACTGATTATCTTCGGGGTAGTCTGACGTGTCAAATTCATCGATGTCTCGTCGCATAACATCATACATGTTGACATTGATCACTTAGTAGACGAGACTGTCTGTGTCTGTGTACACAACAGCTTGCAGTGATCTACTACGCGGCTGTGCATGTTGTCGTAGTGAAACCGATATACCAGAGTTTTAGATAAATCCAAAACTGATAGTCCAGTGTATATTGGTATCTTAATGCAGATCTCTGCACGCAGAAGCTGTATAGCCACAAGATTTTCATCAAAAATAGAACAGCTGCTGAAGTTTAGTTTGCCTAAAAGTGCTTCAGCGAAAAGTGAAAACCAGCTTGACGTCAACATACTTCCTCTCATTCTCCATTGCTTTACCATAAACTGCATTGTTGAAAAGTTTGAAGAGAATCTTCTCAAACTCATTCTTAGCGTTCTTTCGCTTTTCGCTATTCAAGTCGATATACTTTGTTAACCATCGACTCTGCTGGAAACGTACAGCTCGGTGAATTTTCTTGAGTCGCAGCCCATGTTTCAGTGCTTGTTTCAATGCTCGGTAGTGAAGAACGTAATGCAACTTATCGTGAAGTATGATCATCAGTTTCTTTTGCTTGCTTCCTGGAGGGGTCATGTGTTCTGCGCAGAATGGGAGATCTTTATGAGCATCATGAAGTATCTCAGGATACTCCAAGTCCACGTCGAGAATGAAGTCATACGGCTGATCATCGGAGACATTGAAAAAATTCGGTTGCTCAACATTTTCTACCCACTCAAAGCCACCATAGGGAAAAGCCTCGGTCATAGCCCAACCGTACAAGTTATTTACGTCATAGTACATGAAATACTTCTCATCCTTGTTGGAATCATAACCTTCTCCCACGTACTGATTGTTGGCTTTAGCATAACGATTGCAACACTGGCTGATTCCACCTCAAATTCCTGGCTCAATAAACAGCATCATGTCGATATCGGTTAACAGCTCCAATTTTACCTGTAAAATTTAAATTATTACTATTAATAGTTTTTTTTTAAACCTTATTGTAACTTTGATACTTTTCTTTAAACTTTTGATATTTTTAGTGAAACTTTGATACTTTTCATGAAACTTTTGATTCTTTACCTGTATATACTTGAGCATTGCATCCCAGGTAAGATCTGGCGTTGTGTAATAGTAAGCTGAATCTAAACCATAAGCCTCGAGACAATAACCCCTAAAGTTTTTCAAAACTTCAGTTAAAAGCAAAACGTCAGTTTTGAGGTATAAGTCAGAGTAGAGGCCTAGACTATGAATGTTGAAGTCATCCCAGACTTTCTCAACATGTTCAGATCAGAGGAAAATCCATTATCTTGTTGAAACACTTCTTCTACAATACTGTGCTTCTTCAAATATGATAACAGTTTGTCAAGAGACGAAGGCATAAATCTGAATGAGTCGATGAATCGTAGGTTTACGTCAGTGCCTTCGACAAACTTCGTGAAAGATATATATTTTTCTTTCGTTTGGGGAATCAAGGTGACTCGTCTCGCAAAGCAAGTTGCTATCTCTTTTATAAAAAGATGTGTATCGTAGCCGCTGAGGTT
Organism: Ormyrus labotus; assembly: GCA_035582975.1. Classification (NCBI taxonomy): domain Eukaryota; kingdom Metazoa; phylum Arthropoda; class Insecta; order Hymenoptera; family Ormyridae; genus Ormyrus; species Ormyrus labotus. Next base: position 6,017 of record JAWWEO010019331.1, on the reverse strand, counting down.
GTGAAAAACGACAGTATGGTTCTAGAATTTTGATATTTTATATTGCATGAATTGTGAGCAGCACCTCAATACCTGAAAGAAATAAAAGATAATGTTTTTTTTATTTTCTTTTTTTGTTTTCAAATAATAATAATACTTACTCTCCAGTTAAATGACAATGGTCTCGAACTTTCTTATCAGCTACTGTAAAAGGCTTGCTGCAAATATGACAAGTTTGTGCTCTGTCAAAATCAATTTTCTGACTGAAAGTCAAGTAATTCATGGACTTCGGATTCTTGTACATATCTTGCAGATAAAATGCTAAGCTTTGAAGGTTTTTCACAAAACGTTTGGCGGGTGCTTCGTCGTTTTCTTCATACTGCCTGTAGCTCTTGTATTTTGATCGAGTATCATCATAGTTACATTTTATATAAAATCCAACACTAAATGCTTTGTGCTGTTGATAAGCACGCTTTTTTCACCATTTACTGACTGCAGCAAGCACTCAAAGTCTGCATACACTACAAAAGGTACTCGATTTTTGAAAGTAAAGTTTTTGAACTCTAAAATACGGTCTTTGCTGGAAGGAACTACAATTTTACATATATTTAAATTTTCACAATCAGTCAAGTGTGCTGACAACTTTTCATTGGTCCAGAAAAAATGTAAACATCAATCACATATAAAGGCTTTGCTTTTCCGAAAAGATATTTGATGTCGCACTAATCTTGATAGATGTTTAATCTAAACATAATGAAGTTTATAAACTTGATCAAAGTTTGCAGTAGGTTGATTTTTTTCTTCATCAGTTTCATTTATATAGTAGTTTTCAATTAAGAGTAAGTTTACATGCTTATTCTGTTTTCGTGGTAAAACATCATATTTTTCACCTTTCTTTCGTAAAAAGTAAATATTTACAGAAATATTATTCTGGTTTTCAAATTTATCAACTTGCTTTGGATCCACTGGAAATGCAATCCCACTAAAATTCAATTCATCTTTATACTGAATGTAGCATGAAACTCGACAAGCATTGTTCTCACATGAATGCAATGCTGACAAGATTGCCCACTTAAAACACTGTTCATCATTATTTTGAACTTTTATGCAAGCCTTCTTTTTCTTAATTCAAGCAATTCAACAAATGAATTACTCTCGTTGGATTAAATTTATTAATGTTTACAACTAAATGTAAAATCGACTGCAGTGACCAGCCAGACTCTTGCTGTTGAAACTCTTCCATATCCGTATCAATAGCATTTTGTACTTTCTCAATAAACCACTCTTTCAAATCTGTAGTCGAATATATCGGAGATGTTTTTGTATTAAAATATTTAATATCTACAGTTTCTTTATAATCTTCAACAATCATGTATTCGGCTGCTAAAACTGTATTAACTTTGAGAGATGGATGCACCTCGAGAGTCTGATTTATCTGCTTTATAAATTGCCGTTTAGCAGCCCTCAGGAAGGTGGACTAATCAAGATGTTTATGATTAGTGATCACACCAGTCTTAACTCGATTTTCAAAGACACTCTCGAGATCGTCCCAACTTTCTGTTGCATGTTCTTGACTATTCGATGCTTCGCCGGTTACAGATGGATTTAGTGGTTCAGCAATCCCTGTACCTACACTATGTTTACCTAACATGCTTAAGCTACTTTTAATAAGGACAGCAGCAGCTTGTAGTTTCTGTCTATCAAAAACTGACAAATTGGTGCTCCATAGAACGTTTGCTGACCGTCTCTTGAGCTCTGCTCTTTTTATGTTAAATTTCAAGCAAAAAGTTCAATTTTGATTGGCTGCAAGAGTCATAGTGGGGAGAAACTGTATGATTAGATATAATAAAGTGGTGAAGATTTGCATATAAAATAAGGCTTGCGAAATCTAAAGACGCATTCGTTTCTTTACTCTTACCGAAGACCTAGTGGTCGCGTTTTCAAGATGAAATACGTAGTGGATATTCAAGGTTTCAAGAATACCTTGAATGAGTTTGATTTTAAGGAAGTGACTGTAATATATCTCGAAGAAGATGCTACATCAAGAGTTTTTCTCTTCAAACCACCAGAACTTCAACCACTCAGAAAAAATCTGAAAAAAATCAGGCACATAAAGCGTATAAATATTCACTTCTCGACACAATTTGATGCCTGAAACGCAATGGAGTTCAATTCTAGAGCGATTTTAATTTTTTTTTATTTTTTTTAAATCTTTTCTTGAGGTTCTAAAATCATGAAAATATTTGAGAAGATGTGTATTTTTATCAAGTATATGTTCAAATTTTTTCGGATTTTCCCAATGTAATGATTTTGCTAAAAATAATTTTCTATGAAAAAATCAGTTTTTTGTGTGGCAGGGGGAGGGGGGAGTAGGTGGGGAGCTAAAAGTACCATGAGAGGTCCTCATTTGGCATGCCTATGTGGAAATCGGGTGATATTCCATATGAAGAACTTGCTGCGACACTTTACTCAATCCTTGATGAAGCAGAAATATATGTAAAAGGCCATGAAAAATCAAAATGGTTGAAAAGATTTTTTTCGGACAGGTAAGATATATTTTTTTTTCTGTCTAAAATAGATACTTTAACTTTGAAATAATTTTTTCTTTTTTACAAATTTAGTTTTTATATTAATTTTTAATCTTTTTATAATCAACTTTTATTTTTAATCAATTTTTATATTAATTTTTTAAATCTTTTTAATCAATTTTTATATTAATTCTTAATCTTTTTAATCAACTTTTAGTTTAGTTTAGTTTAGTTTCATTTATTAATTTCAGATTAGTGCACAACATTAAGGACTTGAGATATCCTTCAATCAAAAAACTACCTCTGGAAACCGTTTCCTGCACTACTCATCAATACCTTTACAATTATCCAACTTGTGCATACAGAAACCCAGTTGAAAAAGTCCATGCTGAAATCTACGTAGAATCAGTCTGAAATCCACGTGGAATCTACGCGGAATCCACGTAGATTCAGCCTGAAAATGTCCGAAATCGCTACGTGGATTCAGTGTAGAAATCCACGTAGAAATCCACGTAATATAATCTCCCTCTCCCTCTCCTATATTTTGTACTCATGTTGCAAATAAACGAATATCTATCTATCTATCTATCTCCCCTTTTTCACTGTTAATATATCTGCATGCAGTTTATTTTCGTTCTCTCTTTCTGTACGCTCTCTTCTAAACAACATAACTTATTTTGTACTATCACTTCTTTTGTAATTTACAGGTACGATGCTCGCGCAAATTTGAAATTAAATATATATTTATTATTATTAATTTTATTAATTTTAAATATAAAATGAGAAAAAAACATTTTTTTTAATATATAAATTATTTATTCAACATTTGATTCCTTTCAATTAAGTGTACATAGAATTAAAATTATCTACATCATCGATACTTTTATACTATTGCTCATCAGGCATCCATTTTTTCAATGCTAATGCATTCCCAGTTAAAAGACTCCATGCTGAAATCTACGTAGAATCAGTTTGATTCCACGTAGAATCCACGTAGATTCAGTCTGAAAATGTCCGAAATCGCTACGTGGATTCAGTGTAGAAATCCACGTAGAAATCCACGTAATAAAAATCATCGTAAAATATTTCAACGTGCTTTAACTTTTGCACAGAATTTTTCCAAATTAATTTTTATGAAAATTATTTACAATGTTTTTAGACATATTTTCAGATAATTATAATAGATTACGTTATACATTTTTTGGTAGATGAAGAGTCAAATATTACAATTACAAGAACATTTTCATGGGAATTATGAAGCAATGAAAAACATTTTATTTACAAAGGAAGAAATAATGACTGTTCTAACTCACAATATTTGTACTATTTGTGTTTACGTTAAAATTGATAATAACGAATATATTTATCCGTTACCAAAATGGCCTTGTGACGCGCTGTTAATTTCCATTTGTAATAACCTAAGAAGTAGAAACAGCGCGTTGCATAGAGCAAGTGTCGCGGGGAGAGAGAGGGAGCGCCCCACTCCGCGCACCTGGCTGCGAACGTATTTAATGAGCCGCGCTTGCGAAATTCGGTAGCGAATTCGTACCGTCTCCTGGTGGACACCCGCGCCTTGGGCGAGGATCACCAGAGGAAGGTTTCGCACTCACCGATATCTTTTTTATATCAAAGGATGGTCGCGAAATATGATTATGTTAGGTTAGGTTAAGCGTCGCTGCGGTCGTACCTAGAACTATTTAATTTTAGAATTTATCTTTTGTAAATATTAATTTTATATAATATAAGTTTAAATTTTTAAAAATACAGTATCAACTAGATTATTTTAAATTCCTGTTTTCCGACTCCTAGTTATTAGATGAAAAAAAGATTCTCCGGACGAACCTTGGCGCACTGAGCCTAATCCGGCACGAAGTGTCAAGGGTTTTGCGCACTGAGCAAAACTGCTTCGTTACATGGCGCCCGAATATGGACTCAACGGTATCGATAAGTATTGTAGAAAAGTTTTGAGTTTGAAATAATCTAAAAAAATGTAATTTTTTCTCGTGTTGCATTCAACTTTGTGAACCGAACGACATAATGATATTTTATTTTGCGAAAAGTTGAAATGATTCTGTAATTAATAATTGTGTTTTCTAATAATGAAATTCGTGAATTAATAGCTTAGAGGCGTTTTCCAACAGAATCGAAGTTTTATAATATTTCGTAATTTAGATCCGATGTTTTCGATGTAATTGTAAAATTAAAGAATAATAATATAGATAATGTGTGACCGGATTCGTTTTTGCACACGAGATACCATTCACGAGAGCCGTATATGATAGGACAAAACGGAATCTAAGATAATGCCAGTAAATACTTCTTTTAGTGTAATGCCTTTAAGATCTACATTCAGGAAAATGATGCCTTCAGTTAAAGGACCGATCCATTTCCTAGAGCTGATAATTTTACAAAATTAGTGAAGTCCAAACGATGGAAACGAAAATTATTGTTTTTTTCGATCTCGTAATCCAAGGTTGTCACGTAGAGATACCGATTGGAAAATGTTTTATGCCCATCAGTTATCATGAATAACATTCGGCAGGAATAACCAACCAAAGATCAGTTCCAGTGATATCGTTTTAAGGATTTAAAGAAGATATTCAGTACCTGTGCACTACGAAAAAGGGCTTTGGTCCCTCCGTAATCTTGATACCGCAAGATTTGGTATCACAATCTTGATACCGCAAGATTTGGTACCACAATCTTGATACCGCAAGATGGGTACCGTCAATCACTTGAGATTGAATGTAAATAAGTGTATATATATTGGCTGGCATGCCCAAAAGTTATTGTTAAAATAACCGAAAAATCATACCTAGAAGAAAGATAATGATTGAAGCTTTGCCACCATTTCGAAATTGCTTTCTATGTTGATAGAGCCAACCGTCCGAAATATTTAGTTATTTTGTCGATCCTGTTCAGTATGTGAACCAGTATCATAGATTTGAACCAGCATCATGAATTTAAACCAGCATCATGGATTTCAACCAGTATCATGGATTTACGTCGCCTCCAGAATTCATCAAAGCTTTAAAACTGTACCACGAATTACCGACAGAGTAAAACCTTGATTGTAAATATTTTTTGTTCTTATCGCAATTTTGTTTCGCAAGCGCATAGTTTAAGAAGGGGGAAATGTGACGAGCTGTTAATTTCCATTTGTAATAACTTAAGAAGTAGACACCGCGCGTCGCATAGAGCAAGTGTCGCGGGGAGAAGAAATCATGAAGTTCTGAATTTAGTAATGATTTGGGTATTATTCAACTAATGCTGATCTGAAGTGTTCACAAAAAGGGCCTCAATTGTCTATAGAAGAGTCCAGTTATCTTTTCTACATAGCATTAGAGTGCGAGAAGAACATCTTTAATCAACTTTAACTATTCAATAAAAGTGGTAATTATAGTTTAAAAAATAAGTGGTGTGCAGAGTGTGCTATTTTCAGAAGAAAATAACAAGATCTTTTATTGTTGTTTTCTGAAAACTTTAGTTTTTAGGAGTTTGGCGTCAACT
>JAWWEO010019330.1:0-15187 GCA_035582975.1 Ormyrus labotus | reverse complement strand
TTATTTTTAATTTTTACACGGTAACTCACCTCAAATTTTATTCAGTATATTCTGTAAGTTCTAATGAGTACTTTTAATTAGTTTTTAACAGGGTCTTGGATAAATCAAAAAACTATAGAGCTACCTTAAAAAGCGAAGCGAGTCCATTACGATAAGTTACTTTAAAGAGTAATAAAGGCTGTCGGGTAACTGTAGAGTATAAGAATTGTGTTAAACGCAAAACTAGTTACGGTGGACTAAAATTTTTAGGTGCCATATAATGTTATTTATAGAAAGGATAATTACAATGCAGTCGGGAAAATAATGGCGTTTTCGTGCGTCTACCGAATTGAACGAAATTATTTTCCGCTGCAGTTAATAGATTCACGATGAATCTTGAAAATTTCACCCTTTAGCCAGAAGGTACTGTTTTAACAACGATCCCGCGGCCTTCGCTTTAGATTTATTAACAAATTTAAAATTCCCCGAACTGTCAGTCCGCGCAAAGCACCACTTTTTTCACTTCCTCCCCGAGACACGGCAATTTTCCCGATTTACTTCCCTGAAGATACGCACGACCCCCGTTACTTCGCCAATAAAATAAAACACCTTTTCCACTTCGTTGATAATCCCCCGATAAAACGGTCCCCGACGCCGTTCCCCACCTGTTCCGCTCGTCCCAAAAATATAATCCCGAAACTCCATCTCCGCGTCGTGTATATCCCCTCGAATTACGGAATGCTGTTACATTATTAACCCGCTTGTAAGAGGCGGCGCGGTGAAAAAGTGAATTCAACCGGTTCCATGTGGCCGATATACACGAACCGCCGCGGCACATATACATATATACGTATATGTAAAAGTGCGCACGTGTATCGGGTCATAGCCGGCCCCCCCCCCCCCCCCGCCTCCTCTTCGCGCGCAGCTGTGTGTATATATGCGCGAGAGAGGCGGCATTTCGTCGGCTTAACTGTACATCTCTCTCTCTTTTACGTAGCCGGTCTCTCGGCCGCGAGTTCGCGAAAGCCGAGACGCGCGGAGAGTGGACTCATCTTTATGCGGCGGCCGCGGGGCCTCTGTCTTTTTCGGAGACGGTGCGCTTTTTCGAGAGAGGCGGAATATACATATTCGGTGTGTCTCGCGACGATAACGAGCGAATCGATTCGTCGATTGCGCGTTTTGCGTTGCCGCGAGTGACGAGTTTACGAGGTGGAACGCGATTTGTATGGAGAAAAGCGCGGCGTAAATCTCGGGGTTTTTTTTTTTTTAACCGCCGCGATGAGTTAATACTTAAGAATATACGAGCAATCTACGCGCGATCGCACTGCACGCAAATGGAAATTAATCCGATTAGCATACGTACTCGGATAATGAATTATCGTACTCTTCACAATAGTTTCCTCGTAAAGTCAAACGTATAAAATAATGAACAGCCCGACTGAAAATCCGTCGCAACGATAATTCACCCTTCGATCCGCAAATTGTTTCGGACGCCCGATGACTTACCGCCTCGTCCACAAGAGCCGTAAACGACCACCTTGCGGGACGGGACATTTTTACGAGGGCGGCTTTTCGCGCGCAATAAAATCACGCGCCCCCGTCAAGAAGAGAGCAAACCGAGAGAGCACATCGATATAATACAGGCGCCCAAAGAGAGAAAAAGAGAGCGATGCAGCGGTAATCGCGCGACGACGACGACGACGACCTACTTTTCGCCTCTCTCCCCCCATCCGAATCGGAATCGGCATTCTCGATCTCTTTGTTTTCCAGCGCGGACTTTCGGAGAGCGAGCGCGAAAACGAGTTTCTTTGTGTGTCCCGGCTCTTGCCTCTGGTTTCCGGGGACCGAGAGAAACGCTTCCTTTCCCTTTGCCCGCGGCGTGGAAAAACGCGCATCTCTCCCGGGGTATATATATTAACGAGCCCGGCGATCGATATGCGTTTCGGGGCTGAACGAGGCGAGATTTCGTTTGGTTTAAAGAGCGTCTGTTTTGTGAACTGGCCTTTCTAGAAATGCAGAAACGCTTCCAAGCGGCGCGTTAAATTGGAGAGGGAAGCGTCGCTTTTAAATGGCGTATTGCGGTAAATGAGCGCGGAAAAGTGTCTCCACCGCTCGGGCCGCGTAAACAAAAAGGTGCGCCGACTGTTTTTCCGATCGTCAAAAGCGGCAGTAAAAGCAGGCTCGTTATTTACCATTGCCAATAGGAAGAACAATCGCAGAATTTCAGTAATTACACAATCGAGAAAACTCTCGACGTCGACGGACAAAAGCGACTTGACGAATATATTTGTCAGACGTGGAAATCCGACTCGTTAACGTCGCTGAATTCGGGATTCCCCTCGGTGCAATATCGCTTCGTTACCTCGAAAATCGGCCCTCTCTCTCTCTCTCGTTGCGCAAACGATAGCCGGCGATAAGAGCCGCGTGGATATTTTTTTTAAGAATAAACTTATCTCCGCCTGAGAATCTATACGCGCGCGATAAGATACACCGCGAAGAGAGCCGCGCTTCTCTCCGATTTAATTGAAAAGGAATATATATACATTTAACCCGCCGCGAGGCCGCGGTGCGTGTTTGCTCAACTTATAAATATTATTACGGCGATTAATAAAATTTACTTCGAAGCGAATTTCATTGCGCGCGTAAACATATTTGCTCCGCGCGTAAAACCTGGGTAAATCTCCGCTTTCTATACGTCGTAAAACATACATCGAATATCGCTCGTTACATTCATTCCGCTACCGACGTCCGAAGAATCCAGTTCACATATTCCACCGCAGCTTCCTGCATTCGGGAATATATATCTCACCGCGGTCGACTCACCTCCCCGGGCGACTTGTACGAACACCGTCGGCGATAAAAGCGCCGAGTCAACAAGGACACTCGCACGACGTAACGCTCATTACGCACACTGAAATCGCATTACTCCGGGAGACATTGAATTCTCTCTCCCCGCTGAATCACGCCGCGCCGAGAAAAAAAATTCCCACGTTCGGCTCCTGACTCACCGCGGGGGAGAGAGGGAGAATATTTATCCTCCTCGCGACGCGGCAAATATTTGAGGCCGCGTCGCGCTTATCCAAGCAGGAGTCGCGGCCCTAAAACGGAGACGGACACCGAAGGTGTATTTTAATCTGCCGGCTGCAGGAGTCAGGCAAATACGAGCGTCGATCGCGCGCGCGAAGTGTCGTCGCGATATCGGTTTTAACTCGGCGGACGAGTCTTTTTTTAGCCGCCGCCGCGGCCTACTTATTGGCCGTCGCGAGTTTTTGCTGTATAAATTTTGCATTTAGAAGTAATACCGGGAAGCCCTCTGTTCTTATTGTAAAACGGGAGAGGTTTCTCCGGCGATTTTTACTGGGAGTCGCAGTAAATGCATAATTCATCACCGCTAAATAACTTTAATAACCGAGCTACGGGTACTTTATCAAGCGTAAAACGCGATGTTATTAACTTTATAGTTCGTAAATTACGATTTCCTCCCGTGTATACAGTTAACTCGCCTGTATCAGAAAAGCCCATTTTTTTCGCCTGAATTCATAATTTACGTGGGAAACGAGATAATCATCCGTACACGAACCGCGGCGTTTAAACCCGTATAAACTCATTGCGAACTGTTCACTCCGGGAAATACAATTAAGTCAGACTTGAATCTCTCGCTACAATAAAGGCCCAATTAATTATCACAGACATACGTCCAGCCGTCGAAGCGCACAATCATCCTCTGTTAATCGACGCGGTTACGCGTTCGATCTCAATCGCGATTCGACGCATTATCGGTGCAGCCCCGCCACTCCTCGTCTCGCGCCGAGGAATTTAATTGCCCGTCTCGGCCCGGGAAGATACGGCGTGAGCAAAAAGAGAGCCGAAAACTCGTTTTCCCGCCCGATATCAACATACCGCAATATATTAAGCAGCATCCAAGTAAACCTGCTCCTACAAACTAATGAACTTTTCACGAAGACGGGAATCGGTTGTATCGCCCGTAAACTCGAGATATACACATCTCTCGTCGATACACACCACCGTTTCAGGATGCGGCTCCTTTTTCAGGCCGCGACCGACCTTGTGCGTCTCTCTCGCCGTGGTCTCGAAAGTGGGTCAGCTGGGCAGGACTGCACGTCGGTCTTTTCCCCCCTCCCCCGCGAGTACGCGTACGAGCTATTAAACGAGAGCCGATTAAGCGAGCAGATAGGGACACTTGGTCTGCCGCGCGTGTATATCCTCGAGAGATTTCTCGAGGATGGAAGTGGACGATGATTTTGCGGCGGGCTCCCCCCTTCTTTTTCGGGAGCTTTTGATTGCGACCCGGTTTCTGAGCGCCGCTCTTGCCGTGCCGCCGCGGAGTGATTCAAGCCCGGGGATAATGGGACGCGCTTCGAGTGTTTGCGTCGCGGGCGAATTGCCGGGATTGAATCGTCGGCGGGACTGGTTTTGTTCGGTGATTTGCGGGTGTAATTAAGGCTGCTCTTTCGGAAATTACGTGTGAATGAAGTTGACTTTAACGATTTGCACCGTCGACTTATTTTACGGTCGTTGAACCCTCTCGAAATATACGTCCGAATTCACGGGATTCTCGTTTCGTAACGCAAAAAATGTGTGATAAAACGCAGTGTTGACGATAAAAGAGCCATCTGACGTTGATAAAGATCTACCGCGGAAACTACAATCGGCCGTAACAGTGTTTACACTTTTCCCCATAAACCATCGTCCCTCAGCGATTATTAGCAACCTCATTAACCCTCCGCAACCCGTCATTACATTAATAAGCAAAAAGTCCTCTCTCTCTCGCGAAATCCTCCCATATCCCCATTCAGACGTCAACTAAAAATCCCCCTTACCATCCACCTACGTCGCCTTCCAGTCGCCTATTCTTACCGTTAATCGACATCGGCGACGCGTCTCTCTCTCTCTGCAGCAGCGACTCGTCGCATATCCTTTCGAATGCGAGTGCGTCGTCGTTTCGGGCGATTCGTGCCGGAGGGCCTCAACGACGGCGGCCGTTAATCATCGCCGGGAGAGGGGAAGGGGGGCCCCGGAGATGAAAATGAGGCTTTTCGAAATTTACCGCAAGCCGCGAGCGAACGGCTGTACACATTGTGCCGAGGAGAGATTGTGTCTGGACTGGAATACGATTAGGAGGATCGGCCGGCGCTCTTTTTTTTTGGGTTCAACGGTCTTTGTGCGTTTCGGTGCGCCGTTTCTTCGGAGTTGCCGCTTGCATTGTAATCAAATTCGTAAGATTTTCCTCGAGCTGCGATGTCGAAATGTATCTGTACACTTTGTTTAGTAGGAGGAGTACACTTGATTTTCTTGATTAAATAACGAGCGAGAGAGGCCGGGAAGCCAGTATTGAAGACGAAGTCAAACATTGGCACGGCGAACTTTCGTCAAAGGAGGATGACTCAACGCTGAACTCGGTAATTTAAAAGCGGCCGTAAATCTCGACGAGACTCTCCTCTCTTCCTCCTCGACGCGTTTGCGGCGGTCGCGCAATTTCGGTCGATTGCGGGCCTTGATATCATCGTTTATTTTTACATCCTATACTCTTCTATCGACGCGAGGAGAAAAACTGGGGTGTACGTCCTTTGTGGAGGGCAAAAAGTAGGTTTTACGGTGGTCGCTAAATTCAAAAAAGACGGATGAACGAGCTCTTTGATTTTAAATGTAGGTCAATTAAATGCAACTTTTCAATGTACAGGGTGTTTAAAGTTTTTTTTTCAGAATCGACGTAAAAGTACATCCTGCAACGATAATGTATCATTCTAATTAATAAACTTTCTACATTCTTTATTCGCCCGACAAACTGTATCAGCCAGTAACAGTAAATCGGCAATGAAAAATACTTTTTACCGACCCATTAAACGATCCAAACTCTCTCTCCGCGGCGTCATCCATTCATCTCCCCATAAAACCCCACGCGGCAAAGTCGGCCTTCCTCGTCGAATCAAAAGCATCGTTGACGCAAATCCGTTCCATTCCCAAAAACCACCACCGCGCTCCATCCGGGCTTATCTAAAAGCGTCGTCGTCTGTTTACCTCCGGCTTCTGGAGCATCGCCAAGCAAAGCGGACGGACAGCCGTTCGAAAGTCCCCCCGACGCCGCCGCGGCCCGTTCTAACGGCCCGCCTGCATGTATGTACGTACGTAAATTACGAATAAGGAACAGGACGATACGCGCGTCCAGCTGCCGTTCACCGCGAGAGTCCCTGCACCTGTTTTTCGAGAGAGAGCGCCGTATATAATCCTTCGGGGTTCGCCTGGCTTTACTGCCCGGCGAACGGAGCCCTTAAAGGCGGCGGCGCTGTTAAAGCTTTTATTTCGCGAGTGACTTGGCCGTTGCGACGAGTCGGTAGCGGTTAACCGTTGTTGTTTATTGATTTTTACGGGTAACTGTCTCTTGGCCGACTGATTGATCGAGGTGGTTTTTTAAGTAATTGACGGCGAGGAGAAAAATGGAAATTGCACGTTGTTGGTGATGGGGATTTACTTGTAATGACACGTTTGAAAGCGTAAGAGTTAGCTATAAATTTAACGGAAAGGTAAAATGATTTTTGACACGTTAAAGTTGAATTTATAGAAAATCTTGTAAGATCGAAATATAACGTAGTTTTCTAATACAGTATGAAACAAAATGTAATAAACTCATTAGATTAATTTTAAAATTAATAAATACACTTTTACTCATAAAATGTATACTTTACGTTACTTCCAGCAACTATTTCTACTCCACCAAATGCTTTTAAAACAAGCCCAGGTATAACTTCCCGCTCGAGATCGCCGGAATCGCCTCCAAATCGAATTATCGAAATCCTCCTCGCAAGCTCGCTCGAGCGCGTTACCCATCTTTAAAAATAGTATAAGCTCCTTGCGCAATCCGTCGGCTGCTTACGCGCGAGAGTACAGCCACCTTGCATAATATTCCGCGGCGATCCGGCGTACTCGTCCTCAACCGCCGATGATTCAAGCCCCGATGACGTCCCAATAACAGAGGCTCTCGAAAAGAAAAAAAAACACCTCGTTTATTCGCCCTCGGAAAAAAACGCAGCGCGTCTATATTTACGCACCGCCGCGAGAGAGAGATTCGCGTCCGGAGAGGGTATTGTCGCGGCAGCCCTCGAAATAGCGAGAGCGACGCGCGGACGCGTCCCCGGTGTGTGTTTACGAGGAGCGAAAAGCGCCGGTCTCGAGCCGGAGGCGCGAATATTATTTTTACGAGAGGCTGAAAGGCTGTGATTATTTTTTTAACGGCCGCCCCGTCGTCCGTTTAGTCGCTCATTGAGCGATAATTTTCGGCGCCGAGGAGAGGCAAAAGGTGCCGCTCGGTGTTTATTATCGTTTTTGGAAAATCTCTGCGTCCTTCGAGCGAACGGCGTTCGTCGCCGAGTGTTTAAACGCGGCGTTGATCAGCGCCGTTAGTCGGGAGGACGTTTTTGAGGCTGCGAGTATAATGGCGCATTTATATGAGGCGCACAATGTGCTCCCCAAATTTTTATAATCGCCGCGAGGCTCGAGCGAAATGCGCGCGCGGATCCCATTGAATTTCCATACAAAGATAAATTAAGGCTCGGTGCACAGGGAATTATGTAAGGCTCTCCTCGCTTCTTATGATTGCTGGTAGAAAGGCGATAGGCAATTTTAGGCTCAAAAATGTGGAGAAGAAAGGGATATATTGTACGTCGCGAATGTGTACTGTACAACGGCAAATTTATGTAAACTCAAGTTATTACAGTAAATGTCACACTTGCAGGGAGAGTTTTTCATGTAGATAGAAGCTGTTGAAAAAAAAACGGACGCAAGACGTTAGTTTCTTTGTCACCGATTCGGAAATTTTGGATATTTCCTTCTTCGGGCCATTATTATAAAAATCTTTCTCCTCATCGCGTGTCGTCGCAAATTGTTGCTGTAAAATTTACATTTGCATGTGGGTGAAACTAAATAAAATTTGTGTTTAGAGACAATTCGACGTTGTAAACTTAACTTACACGTTCTTCAACGCCTTTCCACAAGAAATCTTACACAACAGTTTCTCAAGTCTGGATCGTCAGATTTAATTCTCCAACACCCCCATTTACCCCCCCCAAAAAAAAACCATCCGCCACTAACTCTCCCATCCGCCCTCGCAAACAGTCCGCCGCTCAGCTCGGCTGCACAGCGTCGTAACGGTACACCCCGCTGGAATTCATTAAGGCTAGGCGAATAATTGTGACATTTCGCCGCGCGATCCCGATCGCCGCTCGTCCTCCGAAAAGTGTAACGCGCCGTGTATATTCATCTTTATCGGGCGGTCAACGGTCCCGTTAACGCGGCGGCGGTCGGCCGGCCGCTACGCGCTTTGCCTACATCGACGACTGACTGCCGCTGCGGCTGCTTTTGAATGTGGAGAGAGAGAGGATGTGTCGCCGCGGACGTCGGAGAGCGGGGAAAAAGGAGACTCTCTGCGATGTGCTCGCGTCGGTGTGATGGTCGGCGGCGATGAAAGGTGGACGGAAAGTTTAGGAAGAGATAAGGTTTTTTTTTTTAAATTACTTTTTTAAGCGTAATGGAAACGCTTAGTGTGAAATTGTGTGCTTAAAAAATATTGCAAACGGCACTTCTAGAGATAATGGCAGTTTATGGGTATAGAGGAAACCCGGGAAAATTGACACTGCAGAAAGAATTAAAGCTATATACTGAAAGAAGAGATATAGTAGAAAATACTATACTTTGTAAGAAATTTTCGTATATATATATACAGTAAAATTCCCTATATATGTAAGAAATGTTACTATACTGTTTGGTAAATTTTCCTATAAAGTATGGTAATTTTTTTAGTTTTTACACTCTATGGTGGCCTTACCTAGACATTATGGTAACTTTTACTCAACCTTTCTCTCAGTGCAGCAGAAATTACTACATTTCTCAAAAGTATTAAACTTTACCCCGAAAAACCTGCACATCTTCCCATCCACGTAAATCCCTTCGAACAAAACCTTCCAAAGATCGCGAAAACACCCCGCCGAAAAGTCTCTCGACGACTCCCGGCTTAGCGCACTTCAGCCGCGACGTACGCAATGTTCCGCCGTCTCGTTCGACGACGCGACGCATTCGTCACGATTTCCCTCGGCGGACGTGCGGAAGTGGCCGCGGCCGGCGTCGAATTTCTGCTCGGCTCTCGCGCGGGGAGACACGTGACTTTTCACGTGTCTCCTCCTGCAGCCATCGACTTTTGTCTCCCTCTCTCTCTCTGTCTCTCTGTGTGTCTGTGGCCGGTTCGGGTAAACAGCGGCTAATCGCCCGATTAATGTAACGTCTGCGACCGCCGTGACGAGAAGCTGCTCGGATACGTATAATTCTGGATCTCCGGACGTGTTTACGCGCTCCGCGCGAAAAAGTCTTTCGAAAACATTTATATCGCCTCGATGTAAACGTCGCAAAAAAGTAAATCGGCGGGCATTTCATCGCATCATTTTGCGAGCGACGGAGCGTACAAAAAGGCGACGCTTCGCGGTCGAATCCGCCGGGTTGTCCATCTGGAAAACGTTCCGCGTCGGGAAGAAGCGGCTCTTTTTCTCTCCTCCGAATAACACCTCCGCCGATCCCAGATAGAAATCACGGATCGGCCACGCCGTGCAATTTCGAGAGCCCCGGCAGCTGCTTTTGTCCGCGCGCTCGGCGCGCGCGGCGACACTTTCTAAACGCCGCGCAATTCGCGATATCTCATTGTTGCGGTGTCCCCGGAGAGTCGGTTCGCGTTCGATTGATATGCACATTAGAGGCCTTGATTCGCTCGGGGATTTTTTCGCTTTTACCTCTCCGCGGTGGAAATGGAGCGGTGTATGAATTTCAAAGACTTTTTCGAGCGGCGTGTATAAATAGTTTTACGGGCCGTTTCGAAGGCGCGAAAATGCTATATACTTTTAACCCACTTTTTTATAATGCACCGCACAATTTAACTTAATAGAGTTGCCCGAATGATTGTAATTTAACAGGGACAGCTTTGCCTCTCTCTAAACGACGATTACAACGTTCTCCCTTGTATTTTCTAAAGCCCCCCCGCTCATCAAAACAACATCCCGGCAATTTAGAGCTCTCCGCTTCGCGAGTTTATTCAAACTACGTAGAACACCATCATTCAAACTCGCAATTCCGCCGCGCGAAATGTATATACAACCTCGCCGCGCCGCTGAATGCCGCGCTTCATTACGGCCCCGGCAAAACAAACATTTTATATACTCCCCGTTAAAGGCTCTTTTCCCGCGCACAACCGCTCTAATATCCCTCGATTTAAAACGCGAGGAAAAGCTCGAGCGCAGCTGTTCCCAATCATATATATATATAAAAGCCATTACGGCACGCAGTTCCCGAAGCCGATCGCCGCGTCCGGAGGCAGTTGGCCGGCTTCTCCCACGAAATTTGCGTCAGCAGCCGACTTACGTCGGTGCGGTGTGTAATTGCCGGCGCCCCGATGTATATATATACATCGGCTTTTGTCGCCGATTTTAGCCCGCTAATTGCGGCGATACGGAGTGGAAAAAACAGGGCTTTTCTGGTCGCGCGGCGCTCGGAGGTCCATTGTACGTTCCGAGGTGTGTTTTGTTTGCTCTCGGCGCTTTGTCCAAAAAAAGAGAGGCGATTTTACGGCTTTTTTACGCCCGTGAAAGAGTTTTTCGGTCGCATTCCGCGTCGTTGACCCTTTTTTTTTTCATTCAATTGCGAGCGGAGTTCGCGTAATGGACGTGGAAAAAGAGCGAGAGTAAAATTCTTATTGGCGGTTCGGTCGGGAAAAGCAGAAGTAACACGGCAAGTCGTGTAATGATACAAAAGGCGAGAAGGCTTCATTAATCACAAAGCAAACAAAACGAGTTTCGACCACTTAGCCGCCGCCAGTTTATATGTACGCCCAAACGCCTTTTTTCTCATTTGTTCTTCGTTCGTATCGGCGGAAATTCACTTTTTTTTCCTCCGAGGAAACAAACGCCTCTGACTCATCCTCCTGTATCCCCTTTATAAAAAAAAAAAAAACCACACTCCCAACTCCACGCACAGCAAACGGGGGGACCGCGGCTGGAAAAGCCCTGCGGCAGAAAATTTCGCGGAATTTCGCAATAGGGAAAGGAGCAACAGCGGCTACGGCGGCGGCAACAATCGGCGGCCGAGCGCAGTGAAAGACGTCGTCGGCGACTTTTGCGATCATCGGGAGAGCCGCCGCGTTGCATTCTTCGCGAGATCCCACGTACATACACTCGCTTTATGCACTCGAGAGGCGCCATTTTCCCTCTCTCTCTCTCTGAGTCAGAGGCAATTGCCGAGAAATTCCCCGCTTAATTGGGAGCTCTCGGCCCCGCGCGATCTTTTGTCTCGCGGGTAATTTCGTCGGAAGCGTCGCCGGGCGGCGCCTCTCCCCCGTTTCTCTCTCGAGGATGATTGGGCTCGATTAATCGCGAGGAATTACGAAAAATTAGCCTCGCCTCGGCGCTCTCTTCTTTTTGCTTCTTTTCACGCCTCTCGAGAAGATTCATCGTCTCCGCGGATTTAACGACGTTTTCCACGCGGGCGCTGAAATAAAAAAAAAATAAACTCGGCGCGCGAAAGCGGACAATGTCGAATTCATGCTTGTCAATTATACACTCTCGCGGCTCCTCGTTTTCACCGCGGCGAGCCGTCCGCGAGAGCGAAACAGCCCGCTATCAAGTCGGCGTTTAAGTCAATTCCAGAATAAACACGAGAGAGCCAGACACGTTGATGCACCTCTCAAAGAGAGAGAAAGAGATTCGTGTCGAAATCCATATATACGCCGGGAGGAGAGCAGCAGCAGCAGCCACGGCGTCGTGATCGCGATGCTATCGCCGGCCGCTCGAATTGAACCTATTAGACGTCGCGCTCATAAAGCAACCGCGGCCTCCGCTCGCGTCTCCGGCGGCAATTAAACGCGGGAGAGACAGGCGGATCGGCCGAAAAAACTGGCGGCGCTTAACGCGATAATATATTGGCTGGGAAAAGTGCGGGAGAGTATATTGCTAATGAGCGGGGCGGCGTGAGTTTTGGTCGTGTGTCCGTGATTCAATTACGGGCTCGGTAAGTCAGCGTTTTATAGGCGGGATTATCGAGATCGGGGGTGTAACGTTTATTTACATGATTTTGCGGGGAAATGACGGGACGCGTTTGAAGGCAATTTGTGCTGCTTTATTTTTGCAGATTTTTATAGGTAGAAGCGTTAGAACAGAATTTTATACAATTTACATAACTTATTAATGCTTTTATAACGTATTTCAGTCAATTTAGGTGACAGTTTCAATCAACAATTCCCACGCCAACATCTAAAAATAGTAAACTCTACACCGGAAAAGCTCGTTTATTACGCATACAATATGCAGGAAAGGTGTCAACTCGACATCCTCCAAATCTCCCTCTTCTTACGCAACACCGAAACATCAATCAAAATCGAACACACAATCGAGTCATCAAAAACCCGTGACTCCAAAACAAGCGACGCAACGAAACTCTCCAAACACATTGCCCAACCCGCGAAAGCTCGTCAATATTCCCCCCCGTCGGGGCGACATTCCTCCGCTCCGATCCTCGTGGCGAAATTCCGCCGATGTACGTATACGTATATCCCACGCGGCGATTTTCCTCTCCCGCGACTATATTATACCGTCTCGCGCGGCGGGATCGATCGATGTGTATGCCGCAGTTCTGCTCCCCGAGGTTATTGAGCCTCCCGGGTAAACGGCGAGTTAATTAATCGGCGCGGGGAGCTTGTAGTGCTGCCCCCGTCGGAGGGTAATTTATGACGGGCCGATACGTACTCTTGCTTCTCGGTAATTGACGGGCGCCGCTGGATTTATCGGAGGAGCAAGCTTCTGTTGAAATGCTCCGCGCGATTTTCGACTTCGCCTCGACGGAACTCGGGTGCGAATCGCGGGAATTTCATATCCGGTAACGCGATCCTTAATTAAACAAGCGGCGATACGGCGATTCGCGCGCTCCGTGTGTTTCAGCAAATTTCGAGAGCTTGTAAGTGCCTCCGCGTGCTCGAACCTCGAGTATATATTCGCCGCTTAGCATAAAACACTCCTGAATACATGCCAGTTAGGCGAATGTTCACCGCGAAGATAGCGGAGGAAGATAGGGGAAACGAAGCCGAATCACGTTCGTTCGGTTTTCAATCTCGCTGCGCGGCTCTCTCGCGGAAGCGTAATCTCTCACGCGCGGTTATTCGTCCACACCTCGGATCCCTGTCCTATTTACGCGAGCATCGCCGGAGGAATTCGTCGGCGATAAATTGCGCTCGCTTTTTTAGTCGGTTCGAATGATTCGGCGAGGCGGAGAGGCTCGCAGACGAAGCCCCGCGCCGAAGTGGCGAAGTCGTGTACTCGCACGTGTCGCTGCTGTGCGAAACTTGCCGCGAATAATTCTGATGCCGCTCGGGGATGTTTGTTCGATGCTAATTAGTCCGGAGTCGAAGTTCGCGCGATACGATTTCAGAAGCTCCGACGAACCGAAGAGCTCTCTTTCAACTCGGCGCGTAAATACGTTACATAAGCCGATATCGCCGCTAACCCTGAAAGAAATCTTTTCCGGCGGCTTAAAAATAAAAGTCCTCGAGAGAAAAACAAAGCGCCTCCAATACCTATCGATCGACCGTCGATAATCCACGGCGAAAAGCGAAAACCAGCTCTCCGAATTACCCCCCGTATATATATCCGCTCCGGCGGCAACAAAAAAATTCGACGATATATCCCGCATTCCTGGGTTGCCGCGGTTGCAACACAGAGCGGCGAGCGGCCACCTTATCGGCGCGCGGCGCTCGAGATATCGATTATCGAGCGCGCGCATTTTCCGCGGAGATAACGAGAGCCCGCGCCGATTGATTCGGTGGGAATTTTCGTGTGCGCGACGGTCCCGCGGAACCGGTCGGAGTGCAAATCGGCGGCTGAACTCTCCGCGCGGGGAAATCGCGGGCGGGATGGGCATTGTGAGGGACTTCCGATTTTTTTGAAAGGTTCGAGATTAGAAAAAAAAAAATACCTGATTTCCCGCCGCGGGGATTGGATGTCGGTGGTTACGGTAATCGTCCCAAGATAGATAATATAGGAGCGTCGTAAAAATAACGATTCACAAGGAAAAATAGGTTTCCACGTAGCTTGATTTATTAGGATTTAATAATTAGATTTTTCGTACCCAAGCCAGAGGCTAACCTCCTCGAATTATAACGCTTTAGAGGCCCATTAAGAAATTCCCATTCATTTTCACCTCGGCGCATTTTATTACCCGATGCGCGCATTACGTGCGCCATACTATCTTTAGAAGCGCATTAACGGTTTTAAAAGCTGCGCAACAGTGTATCTCAATTCACCGGGTTATTGTTTTTAAAGTACGAAAAAATGACGACTTATCGCAGAGTAATTTGTAATTTGAAGAATGTCTGATATACACCTTAAATCGCGGCGTGATATTAACTTCGATCGCACACACCAACTCCGTTTCTGCAAACAGATTTTTATCCGCGCGTTCCTGCACGTTTTTGCGATCGATAACGAGTGTTATATAGCCTTCGAAAAATTTTACAAAACCTCTTCACCCACGACGTCATTCCGATACGCGAAACCGAAAAAAATACCCCTCCAAAAAAGGACGCGGCCACTTAAAATCCGCGTAAAAGGACTCGAATTCCACGGCGAACCGCCTCCGCATCCTCGGTCCGCAGCCCGTAATAAACTCGCTCGCTCCCATTATACGATCGCTGAATCAACAGCGGCCGCGGCAGCGGCAACCTCGCCGCGCGTCGTCGCCCTGACCCGCGAATACCAGCGGCGTGAACGCGATCGCCGTTCTCCCCCGGGCCTTGACTTTCTCGCATTGCGCAACAAACAACCGAGGCTCTCGTCGTCGTCGCGGAGGAGAAGGACCGTCCGAGAGAGCTGATAATAAGATCCCGAAGGAAGCGCGAGGGTGAATTCTGGACGATCGCGGGAGTGAAAATTGCGAGGGATTCTCTCGCCTCTCCGCGCGGATAAGAGAGCCGTTTCGCGTTGCGTAACCCCTAGTGGAAACTGAAAACATTTTTGAAGTAATTAATGGCCAGTTTTAAATGGCAAAGTAGTTAATGGCCATAACAGGGAAATAAAATATGTCCATTTTTCGTGTATTAATGTAAACGTTTTTTCCAATATTTTTAAAGCATTAAAAATGGAATGAATTCTGCAATTGCTATTTTTTCAGT
>JAWWEO010019329.1:0-15206 GCA_035582975.1 Ormyrus labotus | reverse complement strand
AAGTATAGAATCAAAAAATCAAATAAAAAAAAAATTGATTTTTGGAACCTTTTTCAGTATATAACCCCCTTAAGATATATTCAATTTTTAGAAATTGATTGCAAATACACATTGAATGCATATATAACCGTACTAAGTTTGTAATGCATTCAATATTCTTTATATATGCTATATCAATTGATTGGCATTCAAAAATACATTCAATTTTCTACATATAAGATATATAAATTTTTGCATTCAAAAATGCATTCACATGCTCCTTATATATGATACATAGACTCTTTTGCTTTCAAATGTCCTACATACTAGTACGGTGACAACGGTCACAAAGCAAAGGATCATAATTAATGCGCAGCTGGTTACTTTATTCTAAAGTATTTTATTAATTAGTCCATTTTCTGGGAACTTTTGAGTGTACAATTAAAGGTACGCCTTATAATTGAAACATCGTAAAAATTCGTTATATAATAAGAATCCTTAAAGTGGAGCCGTATACTGTTCGGGAACCTTCCTAACCATGCTGCGACCCATACAGCAAGTTGTCTTCAGCAAGAAAGCTGTATAATTTTTCTGATGCTCAGGGAATATTTAAACGCTTCTGGAGCTTTCAGATTTCTATTTATCCGCAACCAATGTCAGTACAATTTAGACAAATGCTTAGCTTCTATGTTATATTTTTATTATTTTCTTCAGTGCTTATTAAAACTCAGGAATTAGGACTGCATTAATTTTTAGACTCACCGACTTTTGAATATTATAGGATTTCGTCAAAGAATATCACAAAAAATAAATTTGTGTTGATTTTGCATTTTTGACGGTCTTAGAATATCAGCCAATTTTATTGATAAATAAATATGATATAAGAAGATACCAATTAGGTGCCTATTTGAGATGAGCGATTTTCTCTTCCAGGCCGAATTGTGCCAAATTTTATAGGAGTAAGAGGTACTATATTACGACCCTAAGGAGTTAACGACTTGGCTGATTCATAGCCAGTGTAAATTCACACGCGAGCTGAAGGCGACTGGACAATGAAAATCTTATACTATTTATGTATCTAAAATAGTTTTTAAAAAATGTGATCGGATTTTCAGTTATGAATACGGTATAGGCGTAATATTCAATACTATGTTCTTCCTCTCTAGTCTGCATTTAAATGACCATTTAAAGGTGCATTTCCATTGGCACCATATATGTTTTACAAATTCATTGATATTTAAGCGGATGTCGAAACCGGGCTGTTGCTGTGTCTCTCGCACGTATTCTTTTTTCTCTGAATACTAAATAATTCTTGTTACAATATATAGGAAAATGGATTTCCCGTGTAGGTATAACAATAAAGTAATACGATCACAAAACCAGGGATGATAGTTAACGCACAGCTGCATATGTTATTCTAAAACGTTTTATTAATTAGTCGGGAAACCAGTATACTGGCCGGAAAACCAGTATACTGGCGCCACCCATGGTCGACACTTTTAACACGATCAATTGATGATATCAGATAACTTTTACACCACTATTCTAAGGGCAATATGGCCCCAGAAATCCCGGCCCTCAACAGGTTAAAGGTACGACTTATAATTGAAACACCGTCGACACTCGGTACATCCAAGAACTACTAAGTAGTGTACTGGATCATCGCCTGTTTAATAAGGATCCATAAAGTGGAATCACACACTATTCACGAAGCTTTCCAACTACGCTGCGACCCATACAGTATGCTGTATTGAGCGAGAAAGCTGTATAATTTTTCTGGTGCTCCGAGAATGTTTAAACACTTCCGCAGCTTTCAGATTTCTATGTATTTTCAACCAATGTCAGTACAATTTAATCAAACGTTTAGCTTCTATATAATATTTTTATCATTTGCTTTAGTGTTTAGTAAAATTCAGGGATAAGTACTGAATAGAATAGAAGCCAGGCTACTGCTGTGATTCCCACACGTATTTTTTTTTCTCTAAATACGAAATAGTTCTTGTCACAATCTATAGGAAAATGGATGTCATATGTAGGTATAGCAATAAAGTATAATTGTCCACCAGATTTGTGGCAAAACATTACTTTGGCTACATAATAGAACAACTACAAAGTAAAGATTTAGTGCGTTTCCCTTTCGCCCGTGTGAGATCCTAACCTAATTCTTTACATTTGTAGTTGTCAAATTATGTCGTCAAAAGTAATTTTTTGCTACAAATAAGGTGGAAATATTCCGTTATTGCTATACCTACACGGGAAATACCTTTTCTTGTATAAAGTGACAGTAATTATTTACTAGTACGCGAAAAAATACGTGCGCGGGAGGCAGCAACTGCCCGGCTCCGACAGCCTCTTAAAAATGCAGTCAATTCTCGATATATAAGATATATAGCTTTTTTGCAATCAAAAATGCATTCAATTTTCTATATATTCGATATATGAATTTTTGCATTCAAAAATGCATTCACATGCTGCTTACATATGAGGCATAGATGCTTTAACTTGGATGTGTGTTGGATCATTGCCTGTTTAATAAGAATCCATAAAGTAGAAACGTACACTATTCAGGAAGCTTCCTAACTATGCTGCAACTCATACAGAATGCTGTACTGAGCGAGAGGGCTCTATAATTTTTCTGGTGCTCCGAGAATGTTTAAACACTTCCGCAGCTTTCAGATTTCTATGTATTCCCAACCAATGTCAGTACAATTTAATCAAACGTTTAGCTTCTATATAATATTGTTATCATTTGCTTTAGTGTTTAGTGAAATTCAGGGATTAGTACTGAATAGAATAGAAGCCAGGCTACTGCTGTGATTCCCACACGTATTCCTTTTTCTCTGAATACTAAATAATTCTTGTCACAATATATAGGAAAATCGATTTCCCGTGCTGGTAATAAGGTGGAAATATTCCTTTATTGCTATACCTACACAGGAAATACCTTTTCTTGTATAAAGTGACAGTAATTATTTACTATTACGAGACAAACATACGTGCGCGGAAGGCAGCCACTGCCCGGCTCCGACAGCCTCTTAAAAATACAGCCAATTCTCGATATATAAAATATATGTAGCTTTTGTGCAATCAAAAATGCATTCCATTTTCTATATATTCAATATATGAATTTTTGCATTCAAAAATGCATTCACATGCTGCTTACATATGAGGCATAGATGCTGTAACTTGGATGTGTGTTGGATCATCGCCTGTTTAATGAGAATGCATAAAGTGGAACCGTACACTATTCAGGAAGCTTCCCAACTATGCTGCAACTCATACAGTATGCTGACTTCAGCGAGAAAGCTGTATAATTTTTCTGGTGCTCCGAGAATGTTTAAACACTTCCGCAGCTTTCAGATTTCTATGTATTCCCAACCAATGTCAGTACAATTTAATCAAACGTTTAGCTTCTATATAATATTGTTATCATTTGCTTTAGTGTTTAGTGAAATTCAGGGATTAGTACTGAATAGAATAGAAGCCAGGCTACTGCTGTGATTCCCACACGTATTCCTTTTTCTCTGAATACTAAATAATTCTTGTCACAATATATAGGAAAATCGATTTCCCGTGTTGGTAATAAGGTGGAAATATTCCTTTATTGCTATACCTACACAGGAAATACGTTTTCTTGTATAAAGTTACAGTAATTATTTACTATTACGAGAAAAACGTACGTGCGCGGAAGGCAGCCACTGCCCGGCTCCGACAGCCTCTTAAAAATGCAGCCAATTCTCGATATATAAGATATATGTATAGCTTTTTTGCAATCAAAAACGCATTCAATTTTCTATATATTCAATATATGAATTTTTGCATTCAAAAATGCATTCACACGCTGCTTACATATGAGGCATAGATGCTTTAACTTGGATGTGTGTTGGATCATCGCCTGTTTAATAAGAATCCATAAAGTAGAACCGTACGCTATTCAGGAAGCTTCCCAACTATGCTGCAACTCATACGGAATGCTGTACTGAGCGAGAGGGCTCTATAATTTTTCTGGTGCTCCGAGAATGTTTAAACACTTCCGCAGCTTTCAGATTTCTATGTATTCCCAACCAATGTCAGTACAATTTAATCAAACGTTTAGCTTCTATATAATATTGTTATCATTTGCTTTAGTGTTTAGTGAAATTCACGGATTAGTACTGAATAGAATAGAAGCCAGGCTACTGCTGTGATTCCCACACGTATTCTTTTTTCTCTAAATACTAAATAGTTCTTGTCACAATATATAGGAAAATGGATGTCCCGTGTAGGTATAGCAATAAAGTATAATTGTCCACCAGATTTGTGGCAAAACATTACTTTGGCTACATAATAGAACAACTACAAAGTAAAGATTTAGTGGGTTCGAAAGCCTCTTAAAAATGCAGTCAATTCTCGATATAAAAGATATATAGCTTTCTTGCAATCAAAAATGCATTCAATTTTCTATATATTCAATATATGAATTTTGGCATTCAAAAATGCATTCACATGCTGCTTACATATGAGGCATAGATGCTTTAACTTGGATGTGTGTTGGATCATCGCCTGTTTAATGAGAATGCATAAAGTGGAACCGTACACTATTCAGGAAGCTTCACAACTATGCTGCAACTCATACAGTATGCTGAATTCAGCGAAAAAGCTGTATAATTTTTCTGGTGCTCCGAGAATGTTTAAACACTTCCGCAGCTTTCAGATTTCTGTTTATTCCCAACGAATGTCATTGCAGCTTAGACAAATTTTGAGCTTCTATGTTTTATTTTTATAATTTTTTCATTGCTTAATGAAATTCTTCTTATCTTATTAGTTTTTAGTCTGATCGACTTTTGCAAATTAAAGAAATTAATTAAAGAATAATTTTATGTAACAATTTATTTTTTATGTTCATTTCGAGGGTGCACAAAAACGATAAAAATCAAAAACCTACATTAATTTTAAAACTGTAAGCAAAAGATAAGGTAGAGACAAGAGAGCTAAATGTTAATTTGAAAGATGAAAAAATGGCTTGTGACGTCAGTAAGCTGTAATTTTAGTAGAAATGGAAATATAATGATCACACAAATAATAAATTGGTTTATATTTTGCTTTTTTAACGTTCTTAAGACATCAGCCACTATTACTGATTAATAACTGTGATAAAAGAAGATACCAATTAGGTGTCTTTTTGAGCTGGACGGTTTGCTCTTCTTGACAGAGTTGTGTGAATTTTTGGCTGAGTGAAAGGTAATACATGACGCACCTAATGAGTTAAAGATGTGGTTGGTTCGTAGCTAGTGTAAATTCACACCCTATCTTTAAGGGAGCGTAAAATAAAAATCATGCACTACTTATGTCTCTAATTCGCATTATTAGAAAAGTGGAGCAATACGGTATTCGGCAATCTGCCAAACTATGCTGCGACACATACGGAATACTGTATTGAGCAAAAATGTTGAATAATTCTTCAGGTGCTGAGAGAATATTTAAACGCTGCGGCAATTTTCAGATTTCTATTTATTCCCACCGAATGTTACCATAGCTTAGACAAATTTTGAGCTTTTACGTTTTAGTTTTATCATTTTTTCATTGCTTAATGAAATTCAGTGTTTATAACTGTATTAGTTTTTAGTCCGATCGACTTTTGCAAATTAAAGAATTTAATTAAAAAATAATTTTATGTAACAGTTTATTTTTGAGTTTCAATCGAGGGTGCAAAAAAGTGATAGAAATCGAAAACCTACATTAATTTTAAAACAGCATGCAAAAGGTAAGGTAGAGACAGGAGAGCAAAATGTTAATTTGGATCTTGAAGTAATGATTTGTGGTGTCATTAACCTTTAGACGGCCGGGATTTCAGGTGGCATATTGCCCTTAGAAAAGTGGTATAAAAGTTATCTTATATGATCAATTGATCGTGTTAAAAGTTTCGATCATAGGTTGCGCCAGTATACTGGTTTTCCGGCCCAGAAGGGAACAGCACATGTTAAAAATTTCAAGTTCGAAAGAAATACTATTTTTGATACTAGATTTCTTTCATTTTGTTATAAAACCATGATGGATGTTAAATTATACATTTATTTAAGTATTTAACTTATTTTGTACAAAATTAAGTGTTTATTTAAATAATTATTTAAATATTATTTAAATCTTTTATTGACGAAATTAATTTTTTCCGACGTATTTTTCAACGCTGAATCGAAATCTGATGTCGAAAATATAATAAAACCAAAAACAACCCCCATTATGGGGTAAAAACTACTCTTAAAATAGGGTAAAAATGGTGTAAATTTACGTTAAATTGTGTTAAAAACTCAGAATAATATTGAAAATATGAATACTTTAAACTAAAAATAGTAATTAAACAAGTTTGTCACATGCGCCAGTATACTGGTTTTCCGGCCCTCTAAAGGTTAAGCTGTAATTTTAATTAAAAGGGAAATATAATGATGACACAAATAATAACTTTGTTTTGATTTTGCATTTTTAACGTCCTCAGGACGTCAGCTAATTTTATTACTTAATAACTTTGATAAAAGAAGATACCAATTTGATGCCTTTCTGAGCCGAGCGGTGTGTACTTTCAGGTAGAATCGTGTGACTTTTTCAACGAGTAAGAGGTTATATATTGCGCACCTTTGGAGTTAAAGATTTGTCAGGTTCATCCTCCTTGAACTCGATTGAATTTACTTTGCGTTCTTACATTTTGCAGTATTTAATTTATTTTTATATAGTCCCTTATACACCTAGTTTTAATTCGTTTATTTATATTATCTCTTTTGCATTCGATTTTAACTTAATTCTTTTTTATTTTTCTGTTTACCACTAGCTTCTAAGAAATTTTTATATTCTCCTTATGGGTTTTATTTTTTATATTTTATAGCGCATATTTATTATATTATTCAAAAATTGTTTGTATCAATTGTAAATCGAGCTACATCTATCTCTGTCTATCTGTTATAAAGAGTTGAAAGCAAGATATTTGTAAATCTCGGATTTTATAATATGAAGCCAGAAGATCAAGTCATAAATCATTTGTTTTTTAATATTTCTTTCCATCGTGTTTCCCGCATCCCGGATGTCCCGGATCTCGAAAGTATTGACCAGAAATAAGGAAATCAGATACGCACAGGGTTTATTATCTTCATGTCTATCCAATAATTTGACTGATGGTTGCTGGTTTTAGACATAAAATTTTCACGATTTTTTAAGTAAAATAAAAATATTACGAATCATTTAGAAACTTATTTATTATTTTATTACATAAAATTGAACATTAAAAAACGAAAGTAATTAAACTTTATGACAAAAAAACAAATTTAAATCGATAGGCTTAATTTTTAGCCTAATACTATTTTTAATACTGTTTACCTGTACTAAATTATGACGGTAATAAATATTTCACATATTTAGAAGTTTATACATTACTCTAATTTTCATTCGATTCGCTCTCTAAAATTTTTTTAAATAAGCATGTAATTTCATAATAAGATTTTTGCTGTAAAGCTGGACATATTCTGCAGGCTTTAACATAATCTTCTAAGGTGACCTCAGATTTTGATTTTATTTGTTCTTCAAATAATGTATATATATTTACTGATATAGAATTTCTACGGTTAAGTGAGGTAGATTTTTTGTCATTTGGCAATAACTTAGCTTCTTTCTTTTTTAGAACATGTAAATGGGTTCTAACTTGAGCTACGGTTCTTCCCGCTAAACAAGAGTTTTCTCTTACAACATTTTCGATTTCTTTGCCATTTATTGAATTGTTTTTCAATAATTTTCTATATAAAGGTTCTAAGGTCAAATCTTCTATTTCCGTCCAAACCTTCTTTTGCTGTTTACCAATATTTTCATCTGAAATATAAATAATAATTCATTAAATATTGTTACGATAATCACAAGTACTAATAGGACATTTCGACACGGATAAAAAGTTTAATTACGCTTAAGACTTTTTTCGCCGAAAGGAAGTGGAAGAAAGTCGAAAATTCATTACTAGCTAAATTGTACGCGAGTATGCATGTATGAGTTATCAATATTAGTAACAAATTCAATAGATCTATAAAACTAGGAAAAGATGCGAATACAAAATCTGGTACTTGTAATATGGTTTACAAAATAATTGTAATAATTTTCGGCGTTTTATATAAACCAAACTTCCAGAATGTTAAAATAGTTGAAAAAATCGAGGTGGAAATCGAACTCGATTTGGATCTCGATTTCCACCTCGAATCCCTTTCGATTCGACTCGATTATTCCTCGATTTGCCTCGAATCCAGCTCGATTTCCACCTCGATCTAGAGGTGGATTGCCTCGATTTCGAGCTCGGTCCTGAGCTGGAGTTACTTCGATTTCCACCTCGATTTTATGCTGGAATTGTCTCGAAGTGGAAATCGAGGCCAATCTCAACCAAATCAAGGCAGAAATTGAGGCGAATTGAGCTTGAAATCGATGTGGAAATCTAGGTGAACATCGAGGCAGCTACAGCTCGAAATCGAGGTAAAAATCGCGGCGAATCGAGCTCGGAAGCGAGGTGGAAATTGTGCCGGAAATCCAGCTCGAAATCGAGGTGAATATCGAGGCAGCTACAGCTCGAAATTGAGGTGGAATTTGACGCGAATCGAGCTCGAACTCGAAGTGAATGTCGAGGCGAATCGAGCTCGAAATCGAGATGTTAATCGAGGCAAATCCGGCTGGAAATCAAGGTAAATATCGAGGCAGCTTCAGCTCGAAATCGAGGAAGAAATGGTGGCGAATCCTGCTCGGAATCGAGGTGAAAATCGGGGCAACTACAGCTCGAAATCGGGATGAAAATCGAGGCAACTACAGCTCGAAATAAAGGTGAATATCGTGGCAAGCTACAGCTGGAAATCGAGGCCCATCCGTCTCGAAATCGGGGTGAAATCGAGGCCAATGCACCTCGAAATCGAAGTGGAAATCGAGGTGAATCGGGCTGGAACTCGAGGTGGAAATCGAAGCGAATACGGCTCGAAATCAAGGTGGAAATTGGGGTGAATCGTGCTCGAAATCGATGTGGAAATCGAGGTAAGCTACAGCTCGAAATCGAGACCCATACGCCACGAAATCAAGGTGGAAATCGAGGCGAGTCCAGCTCGAAATCGAGGTGGAAATCGAGGCGAATCGAGCTCGAAAGCGAGGTGGAAATCGAGGCGTAAATCCAGCTCGAAATCGGGGTGAAAATCGAAGCAACTACAGCTCGAAATGAAGGTGAATATCAAGGCAAACCAGAGCTCGAAATCGAGGTGGAAATCGAGGCGAGTCCAGCTCGAAATCGGGGTGGAAATCGGGGTGAAAGTCAAAGCGTCTACAGCTCCAAATCGATGTGGAAATCGAGGCCAATCCACCCTGAAACCGAAGTGGAAATCGAGGCCAATCCACCTCGAAATCGAATTGGAAATCGAGGTGAATTGGGCTCGAAATTGGGCTTTCGAAATGCGAGATAAATGAAATTAACATCGAATTGCAGGTTTAAATGGTACCTCCAAATCTAGCTCTTTTGAACTGCTTGTTCTATTTTGTTAATAATATTTGTTTATTTACCTTTAATAAATCTTTGCTTTCTTTTTCGTGTAATGGGTTCATAATCGTCTTCATCACTCGATTGATGAGTTGGAATATAGTCAGAATCTATAAGGTTAGTTTAAAAATTAGTGCATAAACTTATGATAAATAAGTAATTAATTGAACGCAAATAATTGGTTATATATTTACCTAAATTATCATTTGTACGAGAAACTTCTTGAGCTTTGCTTTGGTTTGAACATAAATCTAATATTTGATTAGTTCCAAATTTAGGTATTGATGATTTGTACTCCGTATCATCTTCTTCATTTACTTCGTCTTCAGAATCCGAGTCTATAATTGTGTTGTTGATATTATTATTTTCGTAACATGATGTTGCTTTTAGTAGTACGGGTGCAACGGCTAAAACCTTGTGTTGGAAAAGATGCTGCTGATAAATATTTTTATTGATCTTTTCTGTATGTCCTAAAAATTGGTACATGTCAGATCGTTGCCCGTCTGTTAGTTCTAAGCTCATGCACATAGTTGATAGGTTTTTTCGAAAGAGTGTGCCTCTGAGACTCTCTGGAAATTTAGCATTAATTGATTTGGAAGCTTTTCGAATAGTATCGCAAGCATTTAAATGTCTATTCTGATTAAAATCTGTACTTTCAATTCCAAAAATGTATGGATTGTTTTTGTTTACTCCTGCTTCCTCTCTTAAGTTTAAAAATACATCAATGCCCTCCTTATCTTGACAAGATATTAATATTGGGACTGATCGGTTCAGCTTTCCGCGCAATATTAATCGGTGAAATTTATTGAGAAATTGCTTTTCTGAGTCATGGAGTTTTTTGAAACTCGTACAGTTCTCGT
The DNA here is from genome assembly GCA_035582975.1 of Ormyrus labotus. Classification (NCBI taxonomy): domain Eukaryota; kingdom Metazoa; phylum Arthropoda; class Insecta; order Hymenoptera; family Ormyridae; genus Ormyrus; species Ormyrus labotus. The sequence continues at coordinate 4,853 of JAWWEO010019329.1, read as the reverse complement.
CTAAGGATTCTAACTTTTTATAACTGCTTATTTTCAGTCTTTCTGTTTCTCCAGCTCTACGGCAGTTGAAAATTTGGATGTGTATGAGAATTGACTCTCCTAGAGTTTTCCACGTTAGTCGATCGAATCCAAATTTTTTTAGTTTTGTTAAACATTCGTCTCTATTATTCACGATATACCTGTATAATTTGTTGATATCACTGGCTTCCGGTAGTTTTACTAATTTTTGTCGTTGCATTTCAATTTGCGACTCAGCTACGGTTCTAGAAACAAATTTGTTGAAACTACTAGTAAAGAGTTCTTTGAACTCTATTGCCGATTGTCTTCCTTCTCGGTCTTTTTGTTTAATGCATAAGGTGATATACAGATCACACATTTCTTTAGTATATGCCCCCGCTGCTGCAGCTGGTGCAGGGGTTCGATACAAATCAGTAGCGCTGTCGTAAGATCCGAGTTCGTTGATTGCCGGAATTAGGAAATCGTAGTGTTCGGGTCTAAATAGATCTGTAAATTGTGTAATAGTTGGGTTTAATCGTCGTAATATGATTAGTAGTCGCGCTAAAAGGCGTACACGAGCCCTAATCATTTTTCCGTGATGATCACTGTGACGATATTTGAAAGAGTAACCATTGCCGTAGTCGATAATTAAATTATCCTGTTCAATGATGGTTTTTATTTCACCCGCATTCATTTTTAACATAACGTTTTGAAAATGCTCGCTAATTCTTATATTTACTTTGCCTAAAATTTTTCTACTCATAAGTATGCCTTGACCGAAAACTTTTCCCTTAAAACATTTTTTTTGATGTACAGGTAAGTAGGTCGCAACGTAAAAGCCTTTGCAGTTCGAACAGATAGCGTACATTGACACTGTTTTGTCTGCTTTATTTTGTCCTACCCGTCTGGCTATGATAAACTCATCTTCGAATCCAGCTCTCAAATTATGTTTTTCAATAGCTGCTTTGCGTAAGTATTCAAAAACTTCATTTCGAAATTTTTGATCCTCTGTTATAGATTGTCCTTTTTTTCTTTTGCATCCTGTAGTGTTTGCTAATTTTTGAATTAATAATTCCTCTGAATGTTTCTGTAAATAATGTCTGGAGATTGTAGTTTCTATTTTACCGCAATAATAACACGGATATTTTTTTAATCCTTTGTCAACTTTTGAAACTATTTTTTTCGTAGCATTTTGTAAAGCTTCTCCGGCAACCCCTGTATTCAATGGCACCTCGAGTTGAGGAATATTTATCTTCCTTTTATCTAGACAAATAATTTTTAATATGTATTATTTTATATTAGCTTATGATAAATTGTCTATATTATAAACAAATTTACTACACAGAGATAAACGACCAAGCAAGCCTTTAGGGTAAAATAACCTTTAATTTAAAATAAGTAAGTATAAATACATCGAAATTGAATAAATCATATTATTATAGAGTGACGGTAGCTCAATGTAGAGCCTTAGATTCTTAATCGGACGTTGTTCAGTTTGAACCCGGCTATCTATTGAATAACTATATTAACGCTTAAGTTCAGGTGATTCTGTCACTTTCTCAAAGATTAAGATACATAGACTTATAATATAAGATAGAGTAGGTAAGCACCGTGACAGAAATGGACGAAAGAGAGAGGGATATCTGTCCTTGTATATCTGAAACGACAGAAAGATAGCTGTCACCTACTCGTTTTCTTTCTTTCTCTTTCTTCGTTACGCTCTCACTTCCAAGCTTGCCTACTCTATCTTATATTATATCTCTATCTTAAAAAAACGTAAAAGTCGACATTAAGGGGATGCCAAACTCAATATTTACCGACAGATAGAAAGTGCTCTACTTTACCCAATGTACAACGCTTTTGATTTATGTAAGTAAAAGTATAACAAATTTGTAAAAAAAACGCGTGAATTGCCTTTTTTTATAATAAACTACTTATATGCAAAATATCTTTGCCCTAAATGTAAAACTGAAACAATATGGTTTGGAAATTTTGGAATATGAAAAGTCACACAAAGACGAAGGGACATATATAAAAATCCACGTATTTGTTCCATATACTAAAGGGAATGAATACGTTATAGTTATAGTTAGTTCCATGTAATAAAGGGAATGAATGCGTTATAGTTATGTATTTAGAAAAAAAAATTACATATATCTCCACAAAAAGCGGAATGATAAAATACGTAAAAGAACGCTCATAGATGGCGACACGTACGAACGTAGTAGCAGTGCTTGGGCCAGGGTTTGATGAAACACGCATGCACTTAAAAATATACAAGATTAAAAGTTATGAACTGACTCGTACAGATCATGCATTAGAATTCTTTTTGATTTGCATTAATTATTTATTTCGAACGTACCTGTTTCAGTTTCGGACATTGGAATTCAAAAGCTATGCTTACATTACAGTATGTAAAAAAATAAATATCAAACTGCGTGCAATAATATATTTTAAATAAATATTTATAACATATTCTAAATAAAAGCAATTAAAAAGCAAACAAAAATTTAATAAATCAATTAGCAAAAATTTTCCAAATCAAGGATAAATAAGAATGGCTCCAAGTACGAAATAAAAAGTAAGAGTTAAGTGAAGTGATTAGTGAATTAGTTAGCTGCAAAAGTAGGTAGAACTTATCACAGAAGACGAGAGACCTAATCGTCTGTACTGTACTTGAACATTGTTAGGGAAATTAGGGACGTACAAATTCGAGCAAAAATGAGACGCCTCACCGCCTGTATCGGCTCGAGTTCAATCAGAGGTAGGAGGACTCGCAAAATAGACGGGAGGCTTATATGCCTGAACGGTATGCGAGTTCGTTTAGGAATTGGCGTAACTGAGAACAGGAAAAATTAAAAGAAAGACCTAAAAACATAGCCTGAAACCTTTAGAAAACTAGGTAGTTTACCATAGGACTGGTTGGTAACCACCCAACAAAAGCAAAGCTCAGTATAGCTCATCCCAAGCTATTACTACGAAGGTGGTAGGCTTAAAAAGAACAATTAATCATCTAATCATTTTGGATGTGACATCTGTCAATGTCATCATTAGTGCCGACTCTTGTGGCAGTATTATCAGGCATCCCTCAAAATCATTGATCTTCCAACTTTCAATTTTTGGATGGCTCATTATTGGCCCATTAGAAGGTCCATACTCTTCAATAAGGTTATTTCATAACAACACCATCTGCGAATCTGACCATATTGATATTCTAGTATTCAAATTTTGGGAACAATAAGAGATTCCTAACATGATCACCCATTGCAAGTTATCGGCCATGTAAAAATTTCTTCCTAACTGGCTGGAGTCAGAAAGAATGTACTCGTATTGATATTCTCAGTTATAGAAGCAGGTTGTTACGTCGGGATAAACTTCAGAGGATTTTCGGGAAGATATTAACCTGATCACAAATCAGCTCTTCGTGCCGATGGCAAAGAAGTATGTGCTATTAGAATTGGCAGGCGTGAGCGAAGAATAGCTTTGGAGATAAGCCAAGGAAGATGGTCAACCTTTGCGCCTAAATCATCAGGGACCAGGGGACATGGACAGCGAAAGCTCGGCGATTGCTAGTGGTGAGCCACGAGGCAAGGTTGCCGTGGCATCTAGTAGACTGCACGAAACGTTTAATAGGGTGTCACCTCCGGCAGACTCGGAGAGAGTGGCTGGAGATCAGCAGTAATTCAAGCCCGATATTATAATACGTCAAGGCGAGAAATACTGTACGCCGTGGGATACTTGGGAGTGGTAAAGCGGCGAAGGAAAGCGATGACGCGACAGAAAAGTGCCCAGGAAAACGACCACAAGGTCATCAGCGGAAAAGTTAAGGCGCAAAGTTACCAACCACGGAGTGCCTGATTTGCCTACGGACTGTATGAATCACTGGGGTAGGTGAGGAGGCGTTTAAGGAGGAAGAATCGCCCTATCGAATATGCAACCAGCATTAACAGACGCGTGCGTCCGGCTTCCTAGTTGGAAACGCAATTAGGATACGGCAAATTTTGACTAATAGGACAAATTGAATCCTGGCACCGGTTGTCACTAACAGTTCCGACCGGAGATAGCTCTGTCAGTATTACTATCGCAGAAAGCAGGAGTTTGAGATTCTCTGCTAAAGCCCCAACGCTGCTCTCCATATCTTGAAGTACCTAGAGCACCATCTATAAAATTTTTAGTTTTAAGATTTCGTAGATGGTACTGCAGGTACTTTGTAACTAGCTCCATTACTACCCACGATTAGGTAAAAATTGAGTTTGGTATTCCCTTAATTGAGATAACAGTGAAATATATATATATATATACCTATTTCTAAATCCGAAACTTGCTCATTTTCATTTAAATTATTACAGGGTACCGGGACATCATGCTCATTTATATCTTTTATTGAGCTATATACGGGTTCAATGTATTCTTCTGTTACTGTATTTCCATCTACATTTTCCGTTATAACTTCTGAAATAATTATAAACATATATTAATAAATAAGAAGATTTCAAAATCAAGAATTCATGAAGTAACTTTACTTTAGCCCATTAGTTTTTTAACTTATTTTAATACTGTTGTTTTACAATAAAATTCTTTAATTATTTTTCAGTATTAAATACTAGGTATAGAATGCTATTATTATAAATTATCATAGTAAATTACAATATTCAAAATTTTGATAAAGTTTATCATTAGTGCTGCCGGTAAACTACCTTAATTTTCTTGTAAAGATACATATCGTCGGGCGGATTGCAACCCGAGGCAATTCCTCCGTATACTTATTATAGATGTTAATGAAAATGTATATCACAAGATTGATTCCAATAGAAAGAAAAATGTTAAGTACATATCAAAAGTGATGGTAGTGTGTG